>CAKNWT010255890.1:0-20173 GCA_932066315.1 Andricus coriarius | reverse complement strand
GGGGCCTCAAAGCGTAGGGATTTGATGAAAACCGACTATGTCAAAATTTACATAAAACGAATACCTTCTCATTAGGATGAGAATGTAAAAATCGAATCGATTTGTCGAAAGCTTGGATCTAGCGATAATTTTCTGTCTGGTTTATAGATACTATTGATACATCTTAGAATTAAAAAAAAGAGGATACAATTGGAAAGTGCAGCAGCATTAGGTAAATATCAATCGAGGCCGTGTTCCTTTTAAGTTAAAAAATTTAGAACTGTAAAATTTAAACGTCCTCACTTTAAATATTGATTCACGAGTTATTGTTTAGTTACTTGAAAATCTGATCAGTTTTTAAAAAGATTAAGGAGCTTCAATTTATTTAAGAAAGATGGGTGGGGGGGGGTGATGCCCGGAAAATCTCACGAATTTCTAAATTTACTACTCAACATACAGTTCCCGATGCTGCTTATGGTTCAGCTTGGCAGCGCGGCAGCTATTATACAGCTGCAGTATGCAAATTTGACCTGCTCCTTTGTTAAAGCTTGAGGCTTGCCTGAGTCCTGAACAATCACCTTACCAGCTTACCTGAATGTTATTCCATTTCTACCAAAAATTGCCTTTGCCATATTTCATTCTCAATGTCATATTTCAGTCTAGACATCGGCATTTAGTTTAGGATGTACTGAAGTTATCTCATGTTCAAAAATGAGCATTAATGAAAATGATTTCTAAAATCCTGGAGAATATTGCGCTTCTTAATTGTAACTAATTTTGCAAGAGAACTGAATGCAAACTTTGTGTTTTTGCTTTATCTTTAGGTAAAAATTGTCATTCTTATTTAATCCTGATTTTGCAGGGATTAATCATTCTTTGAAAGATTATCTACAAATATCTTTGGTACGTTTTTATTTAAGAAATCGAATTTAGGAAAAGTGTATAAAAGGAGCCTTATAACATTAGGTTTCAATAAGAATTGCAATTTTTACCCGAAGAGAAAAAAAAACATAAGCCCCTAAATAACTATTGTTAGATAAACAATTTCAAACTGTAATATTTCTTTTAAATTAAGCCTTCAGTTTTTTCCGAAATTAGGTACAATTTACAATACAAATATTTTCCTCAATTTTATAAATCAGTTTTAAGAATGCTCACTTTTTAATTTGAGATAACTTTAGACTCTATTGAATACATACCCAAACCAAAGGCGTCGTCAAACTCAATCTTTAATGATTTTTCATGTTTGAATAGTCTTTTCCTTATATAAATTATTATACGTTTTCATTTCCTTCTTTTCAAACCTGCTACTAAGTAAGCAACACATGTTTTGTAAAAATTTCATTTGATGAAAATATATAGAATGCCGGTAATAGGGTTTTGAAAATTTCGACTTCATGGAAATGGAAAATGTTGTTAAATCCTTACATAACATTTTTAAAACATGAAAGTATGATAAAATGCACAAATTCGTAGTCCTTTTAATTAATTTTTTCAAAACAAAAATATACGTATCTTCTATTTTCATGTGGCCTACAATATTTTTCATTATAATTTCAAAAATTCAAAATACACATAGAGTCCAGGAGTTGACCGTTCTTGAAATCTTGTGTACATTTTTCCAGACATGTCGTGGAATCCCTGAAAATATTTGCAATCCTTGGAAATCCCATGAATGATTTAAAACAAAATTAAATCATGTGAAAAATTCTTTGAAATCCTTTGAATTCCATAAATATTGTACATAATCTCTTGAAATCTCTTTAAAACCAATGATCTCCCTAGAAATCCCTTGAAACACTTTAAAATTTGTGGAAGTCATTTAGGATTCTTTGAGATTCCATGGAATCTTTTGAAATCCTTGAAATTTTAAAAATTTCATTAAAATCCCTTGCCATCCGTGGAAATGCCTTAAAAACTCCAAACATCGGTTAAAATCCTTGAAATTCTGTGAAAAATTTCAAAATATTACGAGATCCTTGGAAATCCCTTAAAAATTATAATTGAAACCTTTTAAATCCGTGGACATTTTTCCAAATATCTTGAAATCTCTTAAAGTATTTTATAGAATCTGTTTGAATCCCTTAAAATCCTTGAAAGATTTTAAATGATTCAATAAGACGCAATCTCTTCAAATCCCTTAAAATCTCTTAACATCTCTTAGAACCCTTTTTAATCCGCGAAAATTATCCTTAATTCCCTACATTGTCGCAAAATCCCTGAAAATATGTCGAAATCTTCGTCATCTCTTGAAATTCTGTTAAATCTCATGAAATTCCTAAAGAAAACTTTGAAAATCTCTACAGAAAAAAGCTGAACGTACATATTTTCCCTAGAATTTAATCAATTTTACAATCATTGTAACATGTGCAAGGAAAATGGTAAACGCGACTCTCCTGAGTTGTAATATTTACCACATTCCAGGAAAAACGCGTGCAGAGTTCAAATAATGCATGATCAAATGGCAAATTAAGCCATTTATTTTTTTCCATGTTGTTAAATTCCGTGAAAATGTTGTAATTCTGTGAAATACTTTGAAGTCCTTTGAAATATTAATATCCCACGAAATCTATTGAAATATTTTAAAATCACTGCGGAAATCTTTCAAAATTTCGTTTACAGTGAAAATAATTGATCTATTGTGTATATATTAAGTAACAAAAATATAAAAATTTACGTTGAAAGATAAGGTGGGGAGGGGGGTGGCACCAAAATTTCACGATTTCTTATAATAGGGGCATTTTTTACCAAAAACGATGACATTTTTACGAAAATAGGTAACAGAACAATTAAAGTTTTAAGCCAAACGGACAAATTTTCTACAAAATAGTCGAGCTTTTAACCAAAAAGATGAATTCTCAAAGAAACAAATAATAGTTGATACTTTAATTACAAATACTTTTAATTACAATCAAACACAGTTGAATCTAACCAAAAAAGACGAATTTTCAGCAAAATAGTGAAATGCTTAACCAAGAAAGATTATGTTTGCCTGACCCATCTCTCATCCTCAAATTGGTAACTTATGTAGTTTATGGACGGCACGTTCACAGCTATGTTATTAACCAAGGTCGAATTGGGATAGAAATTCAACGCGGGGAAAAATGTCAAAAATCATCCTTGCTCTCTAAATCTGAATTAGTAGAAAACTACTAATTTGTAGTATTTTTCTACTAATTCAAATAGTGCCGATTCGTTTACTAGTAATTAGTAAATATCTACTATTTCAATGAGTAAGAATAACTGACTAAATGAATTAGTAACTATATCTACTAAAGGAATTGGTAATGCTACTATACTAAATGAATTGGTAAATGTATTGCTGGTTACTATTTTAAACGGTAGTTTCAAGTAAATTAAGAAACTTATTTTACAATGAAGAGAATTTAATTAAAATACATTAATCTAAATGAATTGGTAAATGTATTGCTGGTTACTATTTTAAACGGTAGTTTCAAGTAAATTAAAAAACTTATTTTACAATGAAGAGAATTTAGTTAAAATACATTAATCTATGAATTTAAATAATAATTCAAAGAAATTTCCATTTTATTTTCTTATGCTTAAAACTCAGTGCATATTTAGGTCAAATTAATGTAGGTCCTGTATTAAATTCAATTTGAACCGTTTAAGATTCCTGAAGTACATAATAAAAATATTCCATTTTAAACAAGATAGGTGAATTTTTAACCAAATAATTGAATTTGAAATAAAAAATATTACATTTTTACCAAAAAATAAGATTTTTCAACAAAATACATGATTCTGAACCAAATAGTTGAATTTTGAACTAAAAAATATCAGTTTTCAACCAAAAATTTGAATAATTATATTTTCAGTTAATAAATTCATTTTCCAGAAAAAAAAAACAACATATTTTAATCTAAAATGATGAATCTCTAACTGAAATAGATCAATTCTGATCCAAAAGGATGCATTTTTAACAAAAGAATAACTTTCAACCAAGCAGTTTTTATCTTTAATCTGAAAGATGAAATTGCAACTAAAATTATTAATACTTAACTGGAACACTTACATTTTTAACAAAAAAGATGTTTTAAACAAGAAAGTTAATTTTGAAACATACAGAATAATTTTCTACCAAAAAATACATTTTTTCAAGAAAAGAGATGAATTTTTAACTAAAAAAGACAAATGTTCAACCAAATAGTTTAATTTTCAGTTTAAAAAATTAATTTTTAACAAAAAAATTTCCTAAGAAAAGACAAACAAATGTTCAGCCAAAGTGATGCATTTTAAAATAAAATGATGAGTCTTTTACTGGAATAGATGAATCTTCAACTGGAGTAGATACATTTTAAGTCAAATAGATGAATTTTTAACAAAAGAGTTTATCTTTCAACCAAGTAGTTGTATTATCAACCAAAAAGTTAAATTTTTAACTGAAATTGTACATTTTTATCTAGAATACATGCGTTTTTAACCAAAAAGATGAATTAACAAACAAAAAAATTAATTTTTATACAAAAAGATTAATTTTCTATCAAAATAGACGATTTTTCAACAAAACACATTCATTTTTAACAAAATATTTGATTTTTCAACAAAAAATATCAGTTTTTAACATAAAAATTCAATTTTTCAGTTTCAATTTTCGGTTAAAAAAATTAGTTTTCGACGAAGCTTATAAATTTTGAACTAAAATGGCGAATCATTGAATCATTTGCAACTAAAGAGAAGAATTTTTAACTAGAATGTTAGAATATTTAATTGGAATAATTAAAATTTCAGTTTCCAACCAAAGAGATACATTATTAAACGAAAAATCAATTAGTTGCCATCCCAACAAAAAAATTAAATTTTAATCAGAAACAGTTGAATTTAACCAAAAAAACAACAACTAATTTTCGAATTGAGTTTAATTTTCAACCTAAAAAGATTTTTCAGTCGTCAAGGGAGTGAAACAATTGAAAACATGCTGTAGAATTTTCAAGCAAAGAAAAGAATAATTTAATTTTCAACTAAAAACGATCAATTATTTATCAAACAATTTTCACATTAAAAAATTAAATAAACTAAATTAAAATTCCCGCGCTTTAAAGTATGTAGATACTTTTATTTTAACTTATCCGAAGTTTACCAATTCGGTGGTTCAAAAAGGCTTTTTTGAAGACAAATGAGTTTTCAATTCTGTTTAAAATTTAGGTTAAATAATAATTTTTGTCTCTTAGAAAAACTGGATCTGATGATTATAAGTGCTGCCTCAAAAGTGATAAGTTTGAAACATGAAAAAAGACTTAAAAATCATCGATACAATGATTTTATGACAACCCGATTTTTTTTACTTTGAACAAACGAGTAAAATTGTAATAAAAATCTCATTTTATTTTCTATCAAGGATTTTATTCAATAATTATAATTTTAATATTTTAATTTCTGAGGACGCTGTCATTCTACCTGATTTCACATTTTGGCCGCACTGAAAAAATATATGGCGGATCCCAATACCGTTTCAGTTTTAAATATTGCATCGTTCGCACACAATTATTATTAATATAACTATATAAACTTAGAATATAAATTATGAAAGCATTATCGTTTCTCAATTAAAACTCAAAAACTAGCAGAAAGTACTCGTATTTAAAAAAATATTAAATTATGTTTCCATAGGAATTCATTGCTATACTCATTGAATTAGTAAGACGGC
This sequence comes from Andricus coriarius, assembly GCA_932066315.1. NCBI lineage: Eukaryota > Metazoa > Arthropoda > Insecta > Hymenoptera > Cynipidae > Andricus > Andricus coriarius. The sequence goes on along the minus strand of CAKNWT010255890.1, from coordinate 14,526 downwards.
ACTACTAACCAGAGTAGTAGAATATCCTTGCTTATTCATTTAGTAATATAAATCTTACCATTTCATTTAGTAGAAACTAACAAAATTACTAATTTGACAGTCATACAATGCTACTAATTGCATTAGTTAAATTTCTACTAATTCGAATTCAGAGAGTACGCAATTAATAGACGTTCCTTTATGAAAAACTGAAATTTCAAACATAGCATTAGAAGAATGCCTAATATAATTTCTAATTAAGAAGTAGAGACAAATTTCGATGGAGCTTAGCAGACAGTGTATTTGGAAAGGGAGTGATACGTAAGGGTGCCTCGGGCTGGTGGTTGAATTTTGAGAGAGAGAGAAAGATGTAACAGAAAAAAGAAAGATGCGAGGGGTAGGTTCAGTAGTAGGGTAGGGTTACTATGAATTTAAATTTCTCTAATTAGGACTTGCGCGAGATGTGGCGGTGTGGGTGGTAGCTTGAACCAACACTACCACCACCCCCTTTTTCAACCCCTCGTCACACCTCCATAACGATCCTCGCGCATCCCTTCTACTAGCCATAGCCACAAAACCGGCGCAGAAGTAACTCAAGTAAGAGAAGGCTCGCATTCGCCACAGTTGACACCACCTGACTCAGATTTGTTGCTTCTCACGTTCTAACCGAAATTTATTTGACGCTGCGGCCCGCGCGGGTTAATTAACGCTCGCGGCTCTCGGGAAAAGGAGCACAGAAGTGGAGAGGTGTCTGAGTAAAAATACTTGGGATTTTAATATAATCAAATATTTGTTGAGCGTCGAGAGATTAATGAAATCCTACACCGTGCGGTCAAAAACTGACACTTACGTATAATTCTATGAATAACAAAGAGCATTCGCTGAAAGTTAGTCTACACTTCAATTTAATTTATTCATTAACTTACTGGGTAATTAATTCTAGAAACCATCAGAATTTCGATGAGCAGCTTTACGATTTATGAATCCGGACTTCTAAAGTCACAAGAGTTTTTCTATCTTGGCGAAGCTACTCAAAAAAGAAATTAGTGCTGTAATTAATTAATGACATTTGTAAAATAAATGAAATTTTTATTGATCCAATTACAAAGTAAGAACCATTCACAAACTACGTCACGGTGCCGGGGGGGGCCGCGACGCCGAAGGTTACATCACACATGGAACATATATATTTGGATAACAATTTTTTTAAATTCTTCAAAAAATTAAAATTGGTGATTTTACTTTATAATTAATGCATCTATAATTACAGACTTCACACTATTTCCCTCATTTGTCCTATTTTTAAATTCCTTTTTCAAGGAACTTATTCTTTATCGTTTTTTTCTCGTTTTTCACTGAAATGCAAACCGACTTAATAGAACCCCACAAGAAAAGTCAACAATTTATTGTCTAAACCTAATTCATTTTAATTGAAAAGACAACTATTATATTTATAATTCAGAACTCATCTCTTGGGGTAGAAAATTAAGATCATTGGTTGGAAATTTAACTATTTTCTTAAAATTTCTTCTTTTTTCAAATAGAAAAGTAAATTTCTTTACTTAAAATTTAACTTATCCAATTTCACTTGAAAATTGATCGCTTTTAGTTGAAAATTCAACTATTAATTTTTTATTGAGAACTTATATTTTTGGTTGAAAATTGAACTACTTGGTTTAAAGTTAAACTTTTTTACTTAAAAAAAAATTATTATATAAAGCTTTATCTCTCTGGTTGAAAATTCAACTATTTTGTTGTTGTTGTAAACCAGTTTTTTTAATTTAAAATTTATTAATTTTTTTTTGTTGAAAATTGATTATTCTTAGTTTTAAATTTAACGATTTTGTTCATGATTAATTTATTTTTGAAAATTGAACTGCTTTGTACAAAATTCATCGTTGTGTTTAAAAAATTCAACTATTTTGTTTAGAATTCGCCTTTTTTGGCTTGACAAATTAACCATTTTTTTCTTTCTTGAATGAAAAATCTTCTTGATTGAAAATTTATCTCTTTTAATAGAAATGTTATGTTTTCTGGTTTAAAGCGCAAATTTTTGTAATAGGGTAATTCTATTTTAGTTGAGAATTAAGCTAGCTTGTGGAAAATTCGTATTTTTTGGTTAAATTCGACAGTTTTTTATTCAAAATAAAAATATTTTTTGTTTAAATATCAGTTATTACATTTTTTTTTGTTAATTTAAATTTTCCGGTTAAATTCTACTGCTTTTTATTCAAAATTAAAATTTCTGGTTGGTTGAAAATTCAACTATTTGGTTGAAAATGAAACTTCTTTGCTAAATCTTAATTTTTTTGTTGAAGATTCCTTATTTTAGTTCAAAATTTAACTATTTCGTTTTTAATTTGATTGTTTAATTGAGAATTTAAGTATTTGGTTGAAAAGACATCTTTTTGGATATAAATTTTCACTGATTTGTTGAACATACGTCATTTTGGAATGTGGATAAAAATATCAACCATATTTGGTTTCAAATTAAATTGTTTTTAGTTAAATTTTAATCTTTTTTGTTGAAAAATGCGAAAAATTATTTGAAAATTTATCATTGTAATTTAAGAATTCAACTTTTTTGTTGAAAAATCCTCCCTTTTGCTTCAAAGTTCAACTATTTGATTGTAAATCCAACTATTTTGCTTTAAAATTAATTTTTTTGAGTGTTCGAAATTTAACTATATATTTTAAAGAGATATTTTAAGTGTTACAGATTGAATTTAATATAGAAACTTTGCATTATTATTTTAATAAGAATTTATTTCCTTATTTTCGTGAAAAATCAACCTATTCCCTCTGTTTTGAGAGCATTTTGTGATGTGAAGTCAGTTAGTATATTGTGCTTGTATGGTTTATTTTTACTGTTTATTAAATGAAATCAAAGAAAAGACTTTTGACTCAAAAGGGGGCGCCGGTATTTGTTTTCGGGACGTCACCCTGTGTGACTTAAGCTTTGTATGATAATCGATAACGAAGAGGGGTAGGGGTGGAAAAGTTTTCATAATAACGTGACGTTATTGCTGAACAGCCCCTAACAAAATCTCTCAGATTTATACAACAATTACGTTTTTGTATTTTTTCTATCCATTGAATCCTACAAAGCTCGAATGAATAATTAGTTTCAAAAAGAGCTCAGTGCTGGGGCCGCATAGAAATTTTATGAGACGATTCCAGCGACCATTAACGACAGTGTGGCTTAAGTCGACAATGAAAAAAAAAATAATAATAAAAGTAAAAGGGACTCGCATACATTACTGGGAAAGGTCTTAATTTCTTCTATGTTATCTCTTTCCAATAATTCACGACAAAAAGAGAGAAAGGCTAGAATAAAAAAAAGAAAGGAGTATTAGCAAAGACACCTTTTTCAACGCCTTTGTCTCCAGAGATTAAAAGCTTAAGACAGTCACAACCCTTCTGAAATTCCCAGTGTACTAGTATTCGCTACCATTAGGTCCTTTTAGAAACAACCTCACCCGAAAAAGATGCAAATGAAGTGGTTAGGGCTTTGCCACAGAATATTCTCTTCTCACGTATTTAGGTAGCAAAGTACTTCACTTTTAATACTTTTAATTCACTGTTAATGCCATAAAAAGAATACCTTACAACAAATATAAAAATCAATTTGCCACATTTTAATTTTCGAGAGTTGAAATTTCAAAAGTTAAATTGTAAACTGTCGAAAATTCAAAGTTTAATTTAGAACAGTTAAAAATTTGATCAAAACTTTTCTTCGATTTTAATTTTTTCCATTTTTGACTGCTGCAAATTAAATTGTATAAAAATATCAATTCTCGATTGTTAAACCCCAGCGTAACTTAAAATAGTTAAAAAATTATGAATTTTCTTTGAAATATAATGATTTTTTAATAAAAATTTAAATTTTCACTGAAAAACACTAGCAGAATCCAAAATAATTATTGAGGCTTATTTTTATTTGATTCATATTTTATATTATTTATTATTTTAAACAAAAGTCATTGGACTTAAATGTATTGATTTTTGTGTAAAAATACCAATTTCAGGTGAAACACACCAACATAAACTAAAGTTGTTAAAACATTGCTAACAATCTTTAAAATCTAATTTTTTGCAATACTAATAATTACCGATAAAAAACATTAGCCTAAAGTAACATCAATTGTTCCAAATTGTGAATCTTATTTCAAATTTTATTTTCCTTCTTTAAAATAACGGATTTTATGTGGAAAACGTTGATATAACCTTAAATTATTTAAAATTGTACATTTTCTTTGAAATCTATATATTGAAAACCCTTAACCTATAATTTGTAGAAACAAATTTTATCTTTTCTTGAAATTTAATTTTTTTCTAAAAATACCGATTTCTAGTGTGAAATGCCAACATAACATAAAAAAATTGTAACAAACCTAAAATTTGTTAGAAATTTCAAGTTCTAGAAACATTATGATTTTATATTAAAATTCATTTTTTAAGCCTTACTTGACACACTTCTGGGATGATCTACACCACAGAGGCCAAAATTGTTTCAAAAAATAATATATTGAATATTTTTACTAAACAATTTTGTCAGGTCATCTTAAGAGCTTAATTTAAAGGATTCTGTAGGTTATATAGTCAAAAATCAAAATTAAGTATTAATTAAATAATTATTGAAGTAAGGAAAAATGGTCGTGGGCTGTTTTGCATCCCAGTGTGACAAACAAGGTTTAATATACTAATTACAAATGAAGAGCACTAACATAAAACTTGTATAATATTTTCAATATAGTTTATGAGATCATTTGAAAGTTTTGATTTAACCACGCAAGAGTATAAAAGAGCACAAATGTTTCTCAATTCGCATATAAAGTTTCCAATGTTATTCATTAATAAAACGAATTTTTTGTGAATTGAATTTTAAAATTTCAAATCTAAGATATAAAACAACTTAAAATAATGAAAAAACAATCAGGTTTTCAAAGCAATGACTATTGCGATATTTTCGAGATATTTCGTTACAAAAATTTTTTTAATAGGCATGCTGATAAATTTGCACAGAATTATGAAATTAAAAATTTGCAAATGAAGCCATGTAGAGAATCTCTTATCGCTTCATAAATCAAGAACTAATTAAGCACATGTTTGCTGATTACGGAAATATAGTTAAATAAATCGTTGAAGGCTTGACTATATAGGAATTGAAATTTATGCATTTCTACACTTGATTTCAAAATGAAAAGGATTCCGTAAAAAATATACTGACAAATTTCCACAGTTGGCAAAAAGCATGGCTCTAATAAAAAAGATTGGAACACTTTTAATCACATTTATGCAGGTTGGATTAATTAATCATGGATAAATTGGCTTGGAACACTGGTGGTGAGGCACCAGACGGTGGATACCATCGATTTAATATTCAATTAAAATTAACCTATAGCCGAATTCATAAAAATTCAGTAATTAAAAGTATTGATTATTGGCTTACGGGTGGGCGGGGCGGTGGGAGGTGTGGAAAGTGGTGAAGGGGCTGGGGTGGGTTAGTGCATCTGTTCATTAGGTAATGAACTTATTAAATCAGAGAGGTGCGGCAGAGAGTACCACCTGTACCTCCACTTCCTCTCAGGTCCGGTCACCCCATCCTGCCCTTCGTTTAATTACCTACAGTGAAAAAGTTAATTGTAATCGGAAATAATAACGAACCACCGCCATTACCTAAGTGATTGCGATTACGCGCCTGGCAATAACCTTTCTAAGGTTAATTGTTTAACTCTCATTTTACCCCTGACAAATTACCCAACAGCTTTATTACCGATAGTAATTAAGGTGCATTAAAATCTTTAAATATTACTTTTAAAGGGGGTGGGGCATTTTAACAGATGTCATGTCCAGTTACTTTAAAAGGCAAGATCACGATATCCCACAGTGGGTCAGGAGATTATCAAATTAGACCAAAACTCAAGGTCAATATTTGTATAAAAGAAAATTGTTATTGTTTTACGCATATGTTATCGTAGATAAAAACGAAATTTCACGAGCTTTCATTTACAAGTAATGTCTCTAGAGTCTATCCAATTCGTAGTATGGCTTACAATCAACGTCATCAAAAGTTTCTATAAAAATGATTAATTTCCTCAATTTGGTATGTATTTCAATGTTTAAAGGTTTCATAATTCATTAAAAACGTTTTTAAAGTACCTGCAGCTACTAAATAACTTGTAATATTTGATTCATTACGAATGGAAGAAGAATTTACATGCATATTTTTCTAGTTTTCAATACTGGACATTTTTCAGTATAAAAGTACCACGAAGTACCACGTATTTTTGAAGTTTTCAAGGATTCATTCTTCTCGTTGATTATTGAAGTTCAAATGTGCTGCCCATGGAGAATATACATAAGGAGACCAAAGTAGTGTAACTGAAAATGAGCAAATTTTTGTCGTATCAAAATAGTTACAATACTTCTCGTTCCCACGTATGGCGCTGGTGTGGCACGCGTATGCCTATGTTCACATCTATTGACATTTTGCAAAATTTATATCTGTGATATGTGAATGACATATAGATAAATTGTCACTTAATTAAAAAGATTAAAATAATAGTATTCATCATGCAACATGCATCATGCATTTATATATTTATGTTTAATTTGTTTTATATCTAAATAAGGAAATAAGGCCTTCTGACATCATAATTTCTTTACATCTTTTTTAAAGTGGGTATAATTGTAGTCATCCTGCAATGGACGAGGTAGGTACTTTTGAATTATTGCGCTAACGAATTACTATAACCCTCGCATGTATAAAGATTTGAATAGAGAATAATTAACATTTTTAGATTTCAACGTAAAAGTCAGAATTATTGTATTTTATAAATATGGGAGTTTTCACCAGTTTAAAATTAACTAAAGGTTTCCTTTGGAATTTAGTTTCATTGTATTCATAACCGGGTTTGTATTTTTGTTTGTACCTTGAGGTTAAATCAGGTTATATTTACACGGACCATAACGGCAGCCATCTTTACGCGTACCACACTAGCGCCGCGCTCGAGAAGATCTAGCATTTCGATGCGTTATTGTTTGTACATCCGACAGAAAAATGCTCGTTTTTAGTGAAGTCAATGTACAGGCCTTTGGGCTCCTTATGTCTATTCTCCATGGTGCTGCCACAGGCTGCCACTTTTGGTTTTTAATGAAGTTATGCACATATTTCGGAGCCAATATCAATTTTGTGTTTTTTCGTAATAGCATATCGCTATAGATAACTTTGTCAAAAAATGCTCTCCCTGAATTCTTCTAGATAAAGAAGAAATGTCTTCAGATGATGAATAACTAGATAACTAATTACTCAAAATTACTTCCGCGCAAAACGTAGTCTCAATACACGTAATAGGCCAAACTAATTTTAAGTAGATTAGTGTGTCATGTATATATGTTATTAAAAAAAAAAATTTTCTTGTAAAATGTACAATAAGCCGAGTCCCAGATTTAATAATATTTAGTTCCGTTCAGTTTAGTTCTCTTCAGTTCTGTTCAATTCAGTTCAAATTCTTTTTATTTTCTTATGAAAGTGTAATTGTAAGAGCCGAGGAGACTCACATAAAAAAGCACCCCGAAAACGAATTTGAATTAAAACAAATAATTTATACAAATTTCGGTCGCCATATTGGATCCGCTATTTTCAATTTTGAAGTTTTGATGACGGATTTAAAATCAGCGACCCAAAAAACTACTTAGAAATGAGTTTTATGATAAATGAATAATTAAAAAAAAATTGTCCCCATATTTGATCCGCCATTTTAAATTTGGAAATTTGTATGATAAATTTGAAATCAGCGACCAATAAAATCAACTAGAAAATTAGATATGTAACCAATTTTTTTTTTAATTTGGTCGCCATATTGGATTTTCTATTTTGAATTTAGAAGTTTTGATGATAGATTCAGAATCAGTGACCCAAAAAACAACTGAAAAATGAGTTTCATACAAAACGAACCATTTAAAAAAAATTTAATCGCCACATTCGATCCGCCATTTTGGATTTAGAAGTTTTAATGATAAATTTAGAATCAGTGACCCAAAAAACAACTGGAAAATGAGTTTCTTGAAAAACAAACAATTTAAAAAAAATTTCGTTGGCATATTGGACCCGCCATTTGGAATTTCGAAGTTTTGACGATGGATTTGGTATCAGAGACCCAAAAACCAACTATAAAATAAGTTTCATAAAAAAGGAACAATTTTTTTAATATTTCGTCGTCATATTGGATCCGCCATTTGGAGTATCGATGTTTTGACGATGGATTTGGAATCAGAGACCCAAAAAACAACTAGAAACTGAGTTTCATACAAAATAAATTTTTGTTTTAAATTGTCGCCATATTTGATCCGCCATTTTGAATTTCGAAGTTTTTATGATGGATTTGGAATCAGTGACCCAAAAAACATCTGGAAAATGCGTTTGATACAAAAATAAATTTGAATAATTAAAAATTCATAGGCTCACAAATGTAAAATATCAAACGAGAATCATTTAAAATTGTAAAATTCAAGTAAACCTAAGTGAAACATAAGCAGTCAGGATAAATGGCAAATACTTTCATTCAACCTTTTTTTTATTTTAAGAAATTGCACAGTAGGCTAGAACGACACAAAAGCTGGCCAAGATGCACGGTTTTATTGAAATTAAAAACTAAACTTTCTTAGGGGGTTTTCGAGGTCGCCAATTCCGAATCTGGTTTTTTGTCAATATCCCTTAAAATTGGTACTTGAGAGTTCTTGTACAAACTGATTTTAATTTTATTGTGGAAATTACCTATATAATTCAACCACTGTAGAAAATTATCGGGTAACTATTCGGGGCTACTGTATTTAAATATTCATTTTCTTAATGTTTATTTTTCATTTCTGGTACATTTTAACTATTGTCAGGGTAATATCTAAATATTTTTTAATTGTGTGATTATACATAGTTTATAAATAGTTGGAAGTATTATGTACAATTTTCATTTGTTTTATCAATTATTAGTATAAAACAAATGAAAATTATACCTAATTTTATCCATATATATAATTTTTACGCTTAGGTAAGATAATCAGTATTTACTTTATAATACTGATAAATTAGCTCTGTATCTATTCTATAAAAAAATCAGCTAGTGTATCCAATGTGCTCTGGAACTTGGAATTAAGTACGGTTTTGTGCATGGCTTGCATTGGCCTTTAACATGAATCCAGACAATCCAAACGTAAGCAGGCAGGATCGCATGAATCATTTCGGTTGGATTTGGACGTATGACGCAACCTGATGCAACTAACGCGCTGAGAGTGCGGCCCACTTGTTGTTTGTCACGCTTGACTGACCTCTCTTTCGGCCCCGCGGGTCCTCTCATCAGGATACCGTCGAGGACATCGATTCTCGGAATGACGTAAGCCTGGACTGATTAAATCAAAGTTCCAGTGTAAGGTACTCTGCAAGTGTTAATTCTTATAATTATGCCGAAATACACAAATGGCATGTTAAACATGTGAATGAAAACCTCAGAGCTTTAGTTTCGACCTACATTGAAAGAATGTAATAAATCAAAGTATCACCAGGACAAATGTTATTACGGTTATGCAAAATAGTGTCTCAAAAAGTGAAGAAAACAAACATACTTTGACAAATTTAATTAAAAATAATTACAACAATTAATTTTCTTCCTGCTCCCTACCCACGAAAGATTGATTTTTTTAAGTGCAGATGTTCCAAAGTAATTAAAAAAATTAAGTAATTAAAGACTATATCATTTTATTAAACTCGTATTACGATATAATATCACTTGTGAACTTTCAAACGAAATTTAAAAATATGGAAAGAAGTATGATAAAAGTATAACGGAAATTAATTTCTTTACGATTAAATTTTATGATCTGTTACAAAAAGGATCGACGGGCTTTAAATCAGAGTTTAAATCTGAAGTATGCAGATAAATTATTTTCTACAATTTAAATCACCTATAAAAATGATTGCATATCAATTATTTCATCAAATGTATTTTTAGATTTATGATAAAGAGTGATTAGAAAGGAGATTAAATGGTAAGAATTCAATTGAAATGATGTAGAATCAAATTAGATTCATGTTGAATCATATTCAATCTATAAAATCTAATATTGCTATGTTTATCACAAAATATAAAGGCTCATAATCAGCACGATACAAATTTATCATTTTGATAGTAACGTCGATCTTCATATTCATTAACTCTAATTCAATTTTAACTCTCGCTATCAACATGGATCTATTTTTGCACTTTTGACCTTTCTGACGACTAACCAATTTTAAGACGATTTATTAAAGTAGATATAAATAAGGTCGCTCTGAGTTCAGATTTCGTTTCACGTAATTATTTCCTAGTTACGTTATTCCTGAACGTGAACGGTTGAATACGCTCCCTAATCAGCAGCCCGCGGCAATTTAAAATTCGTCAAGTGGTAATTAATCATCCAATAATTCATTTCGTAGCTCTACGCCAAGATTCATGCGGCAGTGGCACTAGAGAAATTCTGAAACAACAACTTAATACCCTCTCGGTCCTTATCGTGGGGGAAAAGGGGGAAAATGGTGTGAGACAGGGACGTTCAATTTAAGGACCACCCGCATTAAAATCACTGCTCTCGGCAGCATTTCACCGCCTCTCGTTTGCGCGAAAGGGTGAGTCGCGAGTTACAGGGGTAAACGCAGGGCAGCTGAGTGTATAAAGGGTTCCCAAAGTGACTCGAATTGCCGCACAGTCGACTTTACGAGTTGGAGTATTGCTAATATCAGAGCCTAAGGAGCGCAAACCATCACTTTCCATCCACCCCGACTCGCCTACGAACCCCAACCATCCCTGCAACGTCTACCCGTCTTGCCAAGACTCCTTAACCACTCCGAAGACCCTCCGCGACATTTTTAGTGGCCATCAAAAACCAGCGTCGGCTTAATTATGAGGGCAGATCCAGAAACCTTTCTCCATGCCCGCCGGCATTTCCTACCACATCACTACTTCGTTTCTCTTTGTCACTTTTTATTTTATTTTCTTTATTTTGTCGTGTTTCTCTTTGAGCAGGCTTTCTTAATTTTTATTTAAAATTTTCTTTTTATGGCATATTCTCTTCGAAGAAATATAATTAGACCTCTGGAAAATACCTGACTCCCAAAGAAAAACTCAAACCGGGGACAATGAAGTATATCGGTGAAAGGAAGGTGAGAAAGAACTAGAGGAAATTCTTGAAATTAATTATATTCAGAAAAAAGATCTACTCCTTTCACTCCGCTGGGATTCGAACACCAGGTCAACTCATTTCCGGTCAGGTGCTCTAACCACTGAGCTACTAGAGAGATCAGAGGAAGAATCCTTTTTCTGAAACACGCTTTATTTTGCAAGATACAAATCAGTTTTTAATAGAAATCTGTATTATCATCGGAGACGGTAACGGACCGATCATAAGATAAATCATTTCACACGTACTGTGAAAATGGAAATCTACAATATCGACCAAAGTTATATCCTCTGATACAGAAAATATGTTAACGTCATCTCAGACTAGATGGAGCTATAAATTTAAAAATTTTGAAATTAAATGTATTCAGAAATAAGATCTACTCCTTTCACTCCGCTGGAATTCGAACACCAGGTCAACTGATTTCGGATCAAGTGCTCTAACCACTAAGCTACAGAGAGATCAGAGGAAGAATCCTTTTTCTGAAACATGCTTTATTTTGCAAGATGTAATATACAAATCAATTTTTAATAGAAATCTGTATTATCATCGGAGATTGTAACGGATCGATCAGAAGAGAAATCATTTAACAAACACTGTGAAAATGGAAATCCACAATATCGATCAAAGTTATATCCTCTAATACAGAAAATATTTTAACGTCACCTCAGACTAGATGGAGCTATAAATAAAAAAATTTTGAAATTAATTTTATTCAGAAAAGAAGATCTACTCCTTTCACTCCGCTGGGATTCGAACACCAGGTCAACTGATTTCCGGGAAAATTCACTCGTCAAAAGCACGCAAGGAATATTCCCTTTTGCTCATTATTACACCATTATTAAGAGGTTATTACGGAGCTATTGAAGAGTATCGCCGCAATGGAATTCACTTAAACCGTTAAATAGGTCTATATTAGGACAAGAAACTGTTGCAATTTTATTATTTATAATTATAATTAAACAATAAATTTGAATTTTAGTATCAGTTGAAGTTAAATTTAAACCACAACTAAGCTCAAATAACTAGGCATAAATTAAAATGAACTTTCAATTATTTTATGTTTTAACAATCGTTGTTGTTGCAAATAATAAATAGTCCTCGAAATAGCTAAAATTCAACCCGAAATTAAATTACTTTTAACTATAAGAATAAAATGAGCATTTTTTAGTGAAAAAATAATTTCGTATTGAATCTTTTTCAGAATTATTTCTTCACAAAGAAATTTTCATTTTTACCATATTTTAATACTATTTGCTTTAAAAAATAATTTGAAACAATTGCTAATTCAATTATTAGCTAAATATCTTGAATTAATATCAGTATTGACTACTCGCTTCCGACAGAAACTACTTAAAATTTCCACGAATAAACATTTCTTTAGAGCAATTTTTCAATATATTAAAAAAAAATTTAATATGTTCCCTGTTGACACTTGTCTGTGGTTAAAGAGCATTTTAAAAACAGTTTCAATTGTCTTAAGCGCGCGGCTCGCAAGTTTGACCGCGTCTAGGGCCCACTACCGATAATGTATTTACCTCCACATTTATGCACAGACCTTTTAAAAGTAAAGGCCAAAGCATCGACAACTGTAATTTGGTGATTGCGAATTCTCTTCTGTTAAAGCTCCTTCGGCTTCGACGAACACATTCTCATCACGTATCTTGTGCTTCGCACTCGACTTTGTCCAGAATGTGAACGTTTCGATACATGATGTTCAACTCTATTATATCAAATGTATATTATATTTATTTCTGTACCTCGGCCTGTGATTGCTTATTTAGATATTGCAAAATAAAGTACAAATTTTATTTACCATGCGTATTTTCATTGTCTTGTTTTTATGATTGAAAAAAATGCGCATAATATAAGAAAAAAAAAATTTGTTAAACATTTTATTGCGACTTGTGTCGTTTTTCCATCAATTTAATTTGTTTATTTTCAATATTATTTTATACAATTTAACTTGGATGTAATTTAGGCGAAAAATTTTGTTAAATAAAATGTTATTGTAGCTTGTGTCCTTTTTCCAAAAAGGTAATTTTTTTGTTTTTAATATATTTTTATAACAAGAGTTTATATCAAATTTCAAAATCTTTCTTGGGTGAACAACTTTTGTCTTTTCCTTTTTTTTCGTCTCTTATGTCGTTTTTCGAAAAGTTTAATTTTCCTGTTTCTAATCTTGTTTTTTTACGATTAAAAGAAAATTTAAACGTTTCATCTAATAATTATCAATAACAATTTTTTAAATCCTTTGTGGGTGAACAACTTTTGTTTATTAATTTTTTTTCGTACCTTGTGTCGTTCTCCAAAAAATTTATTTTTTTTTATTTTTAATATTATTTTTTACGACTAAAACAATAACTACGCGTGCTATCAAAAAATTATGAATGACAAATTTGTAGCTCTTTTTACGGTAAACAAATTTTGTTGATATATTTTTTCGTATCTTGTGTCGTTTGTCTAGAAATGTAATTTTTCTATTTTTAATGCAATTTTTTACGAATAAAGCAAAAACTACGCATCCTATCAAAAAATGATCTGTAACAGATTTGTAGATCTTTTTTGAATACACAATTTTTGTCGGTTCGTCTTTTTTCGTATCTTTTCTGGTTTGACGGCAAAATGGAATTTTCGATTTTTCAAGAAAATTCAAAAACTTGTTATAATAATTGTAGGGTCTTCAAAATGCAACGTTTTTTTCCTAATGTACATGACCTTCAGTTTAGGGCACTTGAAGAGTATACCAAACCCCGATCCAATGTATCAGTCCCGACTGATTACAAATCTACTACAAAATATTAAGGCATTTTAGGCAGGGAATCAGTGTTTTTAACGTTTGCTTATATTTATTATTTATATATACATTAATTCTGATTAAAAGCAAGTTTGTTTAAGTAATTCCCTTTCATATAAACAATCATATAGGTAAGGTAAATGGTAGCGTACCCAGAGGTAGACAAAGGAAAGAGTGTGGTTAGAATGTGTGAATGAGACTCTAATTCGAAAAGATATAAGGAGCCATAGAAACACCAGAGCTTACATGAGGAAATGCATGGACGTGAAGAAAGATAAAGAGGTATGCCAGGACAGAAAAGTGTGGTGACAAATAGTTTATAAGAAATGCATAATGAAAAGTGACGGAGAAGTGAATGACGCCTAAAACGAAAGACCTTGGATACTAATGGGCCCGAGTAGAGAGCTTTACATAATGACTTTGTGAAGCTTTTCTCCTGGGGTGCTTGCAAGAGAGATTGATCAGCGACCTAGGTCGGAACAGTGTTGCGGAACGAACGTGTTATTTAAATAAACAATACGGGATTTCCAAATTATTCT
>CAKNWT010255878.1:0-21770 GCA_932066315.1 Andricus coriarius | reverse complement strand
CAAAGATCAAACTTTCAAAATTCACGATGGCCGAACAATATGGCGGCCATAACGATAGAAAGTGCCTGAGGCATATGTGTAAAAATACAGAATAGCGGACTTTTATTAGACATTACATTTTCCAACAGTAGATAACCAGCAGTAGATAATCCCAAAATTGCGAAAAATTTCGCTGTCAAAATTGGCAGCTCTGTGACTGTCTCGCAGTTGTTTTAATTGAAAGGTTGTGTTTGTTTGTTTATTGAGATTTGTGAAGTTTTTAAATTTAAGTTATTGTAAATAATAAACCAAGAAAATAGCGTAAATTATTAGTTGATAAAAATCACATAAATTTTAGTTGTGTTAAGAAGTCCAATGGAAAATATATCATTTTTAGGATTAAGATATGTAAAAATTCTGAACTTTTCTGTCAGCACAAGTCAGGTTAACCAATCGTACCAATCTCAGGGAATATCAGATATACAAAACTTGTCAAAAATGTAAGCTTTTGTGATTTTTGTAAAATAATCATCGTTTCAACAATTATTAACTCAATAAACTAATTTCAATTGTAATTATACTAATGATAAATTTTAATTATCGAGAATTTAGTATTCTGCCATGCCCAGGAGCAATACCAGAAACGATTATCTATTGATGGATAGAGGTGTCAAAATCGTACCCTTGACAGGTTTTAATAAAAAAATTTAATACAGCGAATTGACCAATTTCGTGATATTTTTTACTATAAGAATATTCAATTGAATATGTAAGCTTTATTTCAAAAAGAAAATTTTTCTTTATTATTGGAAACTCATGCAGTTAAATACTGTTAATTTTTTTCTTATCTACTGTAGGGTGGTTTCCCCTACCTTTAAAATTGTGTTGTTCTTTAAAAATCATGAGATATTTCTTTATCAAATAAATATTGTTACATTTATTTTACAATTATTCACAATTAATTTTCAATTACAATTATTTTACAATTAAAATAGTCTAAAAAAGAATGAAAAGAAAGGTAATTATCAGAGGTAAGCATACAAAAAAAAGTTTATTAATTTAATCAATTAAAAATAATAATGATTTATTATCATTTTAACTTTACAATATTCAAAATCGATTGAAAAATAAAACATAAATAATGACAAATGAAACAACTACAATATTCAATATATTTGAGCTTTATAAACCGAGCCTCGGGTTAGTGCTCGTGCATTTTCGGGTTTACACAAGGCTGGCCGAGTTTACCGTCGAGGAGAGAAACCGACCACGTGATGCAAAGTAAAGGAGCAAAGTGGGAGAACCTTTTTTCGATCGCTTTTGCTCTCAGCGTTTCATTTTTAGATGAGAAATTTCTGCAGCCAGCTCATAGAATACCCGCCCAATCACTGCAACGAACGAGACTCTGCAGCTGCGATCTCTTGCCGTTCCTACGTCAGGAAAATTATGTCTTTTCCAACAAATCGAATTTTCCAATTAAATAAATTACTCTCATGAATTTACTTAAATCTATGAGTCAGTTTCAGCCACAGGCTGACCTCAATATCATTATTTTTTTGTTAAGATGACAAATTTTACTACTAAAAATTGTGCTATATTCGCCATAATTTTTGAGCTTATAGCTACAATTTTGAATTTAATTATAATTAAATAAAAAGCTAACAGAAGACATTAACAACATATCTTTTTGACTTCTTTCAGATACAAAAACAAAACTTTTTTTGCTCGGATAAAATGATTCGAATAACTCCAAAAATTTTTCGGCACGTTCACGCTGCCCTACTACAAAATACACAATAAGCGGAGAAAAGTAGTTGATTAAAAATACAGTGGCTTTGTGTTATTCTTGGACATGAGAGAAAGTCAATTAAAAACCACAACCTTCCGTATTTAAGAAGATGATTAAACGTCATCTGAAAAGCATGTAAAACTTTAACAAAATCGCAAGGACAAAGCCCGGAAAACTAAGCGACAGTCGCCGAAAATTTTGTACGCAAGGATTTTATAATATTCTCTCATACAAGAAATCCGAATTCTAAGCGACAGTTTATGAAAATTCAAAATATCATTTCTCCACACCAAAAAGTTATTTTTGAAATTATTGTTATATTATCTTCGTTTTTTATATTTAATCATTAGGCATAATTCCCACACACGGTCACTTACACATATAATTGCACGCTTAAACACTTTGAAAAATGTCACTCGCTGAGGATTTGAACACTACCTACCTACATAAACTCGTGTATTCTACCGCGCGCCCTAATTAACTTCGCTATCAAACCACTTGGATCTTGGTTACAAAATATCGGCCAAGTATTGTAAGACAACGTCGTACTAAGTCGCACGGTGAGCCTCAACCATCTTCAAACTAAACATTTTTGTACTCAATGTTTCTTTAAAGAAAACATTTTTCTGATGATTAATGAATAGTTCTAAGGCAAATTGGAAAATTTTCGAGAGGCTTTAATAAAGAAAGTTCTATTTAGAAAGAATTTAGAATAGAATTTAACTTATTTCAAAGATGGCTTGATAATTTTTTGCTTTAAATAGGTTACAAACTATCCAAAAGTAATAAAATCAGAATTAGAAGCCTCATACAAAACTTTAGCCTTCGGATAGAACTTCGGATAGTATAACATTTTCTAGTGATCGATTTGCTCCTCACTCTTCCCTAACCATGAATCAGTGAAGTTATCACTAATAGTCAGTGCATTTTCACTGATTGAAATAGCTGGAAATGGGTCACTGAAAATCATTGAAAAGTTACTTATTCATTTAGTGAAATAAGCACATTTGAAAGTTCGCAGCACTGCACCATGTCAATTTAGCAGCCATAACAATTTTTTTTAGTAGATTTAATCAAATAGTCATAGTAAAAATTTAAAACCTATAAATGTGATCAAATATTAAAAAAGGTGAAAAGTTTTGATGCTTTCAAATGACAAATAACCTGAATTACTTTACTTTCAAGATTTGACTGTCATGTACACACCCGTTAAGTAAGTACTTTTTATACGAATTAGAGTATATATTTCCCGCAGATGATTCAGCACGCTTACAGCCCGAAAATTAAAAAACTTATTTGATTAGGAAATTATTTTTGTTACTTAAGGCCATGCGACGAATGGGTCACGTGACCGGATGCCTACTTTACCGACTATTTTTTTATTTGTAAACTTATTTTCATACTAATAGCCACATCGAGTTGAAAATTTGGGATAATAAATAAGAAGCACTAAGGAACGTGGCTCTGGTCCTGAATTTCTATAATTATGAAAAAAGTTTTTTTTGCAAATAATTTTTTTGCTTTTTTCATAATTATAAAAATTAAGGACCAGAGCCGCGTTTCTTAGTGCTTCTTACTTATTATTCCAAATTTTTCAACTCGATGTGGCTATTCGTGTGAAGATAAGTTTGCAATTAAAAGAAGTGTCGGTAAGGTGGGAATCCGGTCACGTGACCCACTCGTCACATGGCCTTAAATAAAAGAATCGCAAAAATGCCTTACTTGAATAAATTAGAGGTTATGACTCATTTGCTGTACTCTGGTGTTACTGAACTGAATAGTAAATAAGTCTGGAATCACTGATTAATCAGTGAAATGTTTAACTACTATTTCAATCAGTAAATTTTTCACTGATTCATATTTAGAGAGTGTAGAAGGAATATTTTCGGAATTTTTTACGTTGATTGTTTATAGGTAAAAGTTTTTCATAAGGACAACCGCAGGATTTCGCTGGGAGCAGGTGATAATCTGAAAAATTGCACCCGCTCCCAGCGAAATGGTGGTAAAATTTCAGCTGTAACCGCGTCTAACGATCGTGAGACAGGTGGTTACAGTCTGCGCGTATTCAATACGATGATGAGGGAAAAGTCTCGTGCACCCTGAGGACACGGAGCGACCCAAGGACGGCTGCCTTCTGAATTTTCCCCGCAAGTGTCTTAGCCTTTTCTTCACACACAGAAATGCTTTTCAGGCTATTAACCCTTAACGGTCACACGGGGTGTCTCACACCCCACAGGCTTTTCAGTTTTTTCCGATTGTCTACGTTTCTTTATCAAGTATTTTTTTCGAATAGTTAAATTATCACTGAGGCTTTGGATATACTCTTTCCTATTTTGTATTGTTTCAACATCACTCATGATTTTATTTCAACCAAAAATACCTGAAGGTCTATTTGGAGGTGTGACCGTTAAGGATTAACCAGTGAAACCTTGGCACATACAAGAGCGCCGATGATCAACACGATTAGAGTAACAAAATATTCCGGGTATAGCCGTCGATACTCCCTCGTAAGATGTTTTTGTCAGCTGGTGTCGAAATTTTGATAACGAACATGGTTCGTTTCTCGAAGTCAAGAAGAACAATGTCAGGCCTCCAGCGCGCAACAGAAACAATTGTCGAAAATCTGAAGTTTCAGTATATCCGACACTTCTCATTCTCGACAATTGACTCTATTTCCATAGGAGCGTTTAGCGGAGCGGTATTTGGGCCAATGCCGTAAGAGTGACAGAGATGGTAATAAAGCACTCTTAGTGCCGCATTGTGCCTTTGGATGTAGGTCGTTCCCGCATTAGTTGGACAACTAGATAGTATGTGTTCCACATTTCTGTGGAAGATGCTGTGCACATGTTTGCTTGCTTAATCCGAGCCTTCAGAAGTGAGTACTCGAGATGGATAAGATTTGATGCATTATGCTCACTCCTGATATTGAAGTTAAGTCCGAGTGTTCAGCAGCCTCCTCCGCTGCGTGGTAAAGAAACGCCCCTTTGCCCACTTCTTCGTGTTTCCTGACTATTTTAAGAAGGGGGTCTTGTCCATTTGCGACTATATGTGCTGTACCCAGAATAATCATGCTGTGAAGGCATTCAAGATTTAGTACGCCGCGACCGCCTTAACGGCGTGAGATGTAAAGTCGCGGAACAGAAGATTTAAGGTGCATGCTTTTGTTAATGTGCATAACCTTTCGGCACATAATATCGAGGGATTTGAGCTCGTCCTTCGTCCATGGAACCACTCCAAATGAATAGACTACTGCCCGGACGGCGAGCATGTTCGTGGCAGATACTTTGCTCCTCGCCGACAGTTCGGAAGACCAAATCCGTTGAATGAGACGTTTGTATCTGTATCGGAGAGTATCCTTTATAGATGTCACGTCCTGAATGCAGCTCTGTAGCACGCCCTGGTATGTATAGGTCTCTCCAACGCCAAGGTGTCGTCGTATAGCGCTTGTGTCGACGAGCTCATGGTCTTCCGGGACGCCATTATGTTTTCCTTTCTTCATATAAACCTTGGCGCATTTTTCTAACCTGAACTCCATTCCAATTTCTTGAGTGTACTCTTTGACAATGCCCAGAGCTAGATGTGTTTTCTTTTGATTTTTAGCATGGATCTTAAGATCATCCATGTAAAATAAATGAGTGACTTTATGCTTTCGATTTCCAGGTTTGCCGCAGAGGTACCCTTCGAAATGACAAAGTGCGAGAGATAGTAGCAATAATGTGAGGCAAGAGAGGAGAGGGCTCATGGTGTCGCCCTGAAACCATCCAGGAAATCGATAGGTAACGCTGATAGAATACTACGTCTTTACAGACACATCTATCGATGAGCAGATTCTCCCGACATTCTGCTACGCCGTTCTTCGAGCCACGTTGTTCATACATCTCACGCCACACAGGCTCAATTCGCCGAACAATCCTGTTGTTTAGAAAAGCTGTATAGATCTTATACAGTGTGTTCAAACAAGTTATTGGCCTGTAATTCTCTGGGTCGGAAAAGTTGCCCGTCTTCGGCAGTAGCACTTTGTGCCCTTCTACCAACCACTCCGGAATAGGCTCTTCCCATTTAAGATATCCACCAGAAGGTCTTGATACCATTTGGTCCCGGAGCGGAATAGTTCTTGATGCCTCTTAATATTTGATTCACCTTCTCGGTAGAGATAGGTGGGCATTCCTCCTCAGGTGTTATGAGGGCACTGAACAGCTCCTTGAAGCTATTTATATTCTTTGAGTTTTCTTTCAGTAGATGCTGGCCTTCGTAGACTTCTCCCTAAAAACCCTCGACCTCCTCTGGTTTAGATGGGTGGGCGACAGTAACTGGAGGGTCCTGGAAGAGTCGAGATGGGTCAGAAAAAAACTGTTGATTTTCTCTGACACACCTCTCTCTCCGCGTTATTTCTCGTAGCGTTATATAGTACTCGCATTCTGTCAACAATATGCTGCCTGATGGTCAGTAGCTTTAACTTGTTGAGTGTGTGATGGCAGTGAATGTCCTGCAAGATCTTATTGTAGTCAATCAATGCCAAAGCTCTCGTTGCATTATACACCCTACAATTGATAGTCCAGATGTCGGGTTCTTCGGAAAAATCTCCACGAAGATCGTCATCCAGTTCAGCCAGATCTTTGGGCTTACGAGAAACCTGAATGTTTATGTTTCTCCGGGTCCTAAAGCGTCGCTCTTCCTCTATTGGATGTCTGCTCGCGGTTGGTCTCAGTGTCGCCTCTCTTTCTCTGCTGCCGGCTTCTTCTGACAGTCGTGCTATGTAACCTTTCGGTTCAGGGGCCATACAGGTATCATAGCACTCCATCAGGTCGTCTCTGAGTCGATCCGTCCACTTAAAAGTAACGAGATTTCGCCGGTCAATCGCATTGACCTCGTCTTGATTGGCTCCCCCAGCTCTAGGATAGTCGGTATTGTTGTCCGACCCATTGTCGGGAGCCCTGCGCGTTCGATTGTTTTGAACCGCACTTACTACAACTATGTTTGGTGTTCTCATTGTTGTTCCCACGAGCAGCTAGGGAAAAGCGTTCGTCCATCCTTATGCCTTATCCCCGCATGCAAGGATAAGGCTGCATACTCTGAGAGGTCGCCTGGTATCCCAGAGTCACGGTTTGAGACACCTCACCCAGGTGCCATTCAGCTTTCGGCACGGTTGTCACGGGGGTAAAATATTTTTCCTAAAACACTTTAACATTGTTCGGTTAATTTTGTGAGATTATAAATTGATTTCTTTCACGTATTATTACGATTTTGGAATATTGTAGTTTTTGAGTCAATGAATGACAGAAAAATGTAAAATCTGTTCTGAAAAATACTTTATCAATGATTAATTAGCTGATCCAACAGTATAGGAAACTGAGATAAGAAGATTTTTTGTCGCGCTTCATTAATTGTTCAATATCTTTGTTTATAGAAATATATTCTTACACAAAGATGTTCCAGGGGGCGCCCAAGTGTCCTTAGGGGCGCCACACCAACAGGGGCGAGGGTAGGCGCCCACCCTGAGAGTCCACGCCAGTCCGCCGCTGGCTATTCCCCTTACTAGACCCTCACTCTATCTGGATTCGAGTATTCTCCGGCGTAGCATGCTTCCTGTCCAGCATACAAGCTGGTCCGGCACGCAACATCTCAAAGAATCTCAACAGATGACTTCTGGAGAAGTAGTGCTGAAAGCACCCTCTACATCTGTGGTCGGCACGCTCTGGACCAAGTCAGGGTCGCCTGACCGGCCTGACCAAGGACCTACTTTCTGATCAGGTTCCTGCGAGCTTGGGCAGACCAGCCCTTCCCTCAGGGGTCCTTTGTTGGAAAATGGGAGAAACATTTGCTGGAGTAAGCTCACTCACACTGAGGTTCATGAACAGACCGAAAAGTAGTGAAAAAATTATTCCGGGACTAGCCTGACCATACCTGAAAAGTGAGAAAAAAGTTTGCCGACCACTGCTCTATATCCAAGAAGGCGCCCACAGAATAACCCTTTTGTTCCAACTGCTGCTCCAATTTTGCCACTACAGCATGAAGCGTAGTTTCTACCGAGCAGCCTGCCTGAAAAGCATGCTGCCCTCTATGCAGCGGGACGGGCAAGAGCACCTCATCCCTAGTGTATCTCTCGACCAGCCTCTCAAAGGTCTTCAGGATAAAAGACGTTAGGCTGATTGGTTGGAAATCTTTTGCAGCAGTGTAACCCTCCCTCCCAGGATTGGGTATGAAGACCACTCTGCCATCCTTCCATGCCAATGGCACGTGTTTAAGGGTTATACTTGCCCAAAATAATTTCGTCAGAGGAGGGACGACTAAATCCAAGCCTTTTTGTAAAAGCGCTGGATAAATTCCATCCGCCCCTGGTAATTTAAAAGGACAGAAGGACCCTACGGCCCATTCCACCTTTTTGTAATCAGCGACCTTAGCGGCGAACTTCCAGTCGGAACTCTCCACCTCTTGGCCGGTTCGGATTCGGTGAAAACCCGGGAAGTGAATTTTCATCAGGTGATTCAGCGTTGCTTCTTCGTCTTCGGCAAACTCACCATTATCGAGCCTTATGAACCCAAGGCGAGCTTCCGGATTTTTCGCCAGAATCTCGTGGAGCCTCGCTGTTTCCGAAATTTTTTTCCATTTCTCGCAGAAGCCCCTCCAAATCTTCCTGATCATACTTTCTAATATTTTTATTGTATTCACACTGGGCCGTCTTATAGATGTCCCAGTCTGAAGACAATTTAGTTCTATTGGCCCTATTGCACAACATTCTTGTATTTTTAATGAGCCTCTCCAGGTGGGTATTCCACCATTCTGTTCCCTTCCTAGACTTAATTGTGCTTGTAGGGCAATTGTTCTCACATGATGAAGTCAGAGCCATTCGCAGAAAATCAGCGGCGTGCTCTAACTTATCAATGGCACCATAGCTCATCGGAGATTCTCCAGCCCCCTACCCTACTCCACAGTACACCCGAGCATAGAGTCAAATCGAGAACCTCACTCCTGTTTTTAGTCTAGAATGTGGGAGTATCACCCCGATTCAGAATCTCCAGCTCTGTGCCTGCTATGTATTCAATTAAATCTCTCCCTCTGGCATTGATGTTTGTGTTTCCCCACACCGTCTGGTGAGAGTTTGGATCACAGCCCAACAGCAGAGGAATTTTGTTCTCTTGAGAGTGCCGCATTAGAGCCTCCACCTCTCTGGGAGGCGGGGGCCCCTCGGCATCACCAGAGAAATTAGCCAAGGCAATAAGCACCTCCAGCCTTTCTCAGCTACTGCCCGTTAGTCTCACCTTAATAACGGTGAGATCTATAGAGCAGAGTTTAGGCACCAAGATCGCATCCATACCATTGTCGGCTATGCATGCCCTTGGCGCTTTTTCTCGTAGCCTGATAAGCCACTAATCCTTTCCCTGTATAACCAGGGTTCTTGAATCAGGGCAATTCCTGCCTGCACCACTGACAAGCGCCTGACCAGAACCGCCGAGGCGCCTTTGCTGTGGTGCAGATTAATCTGCATCATGGGGATTCCCGTCTCAGCCATTAAAAGGCTAATTCAGGGCCCCTAGATTGGGTCGGTAATCCAGAGCCGTAAAGGCTCCAGGAGTTCGCACCGTTAATAGTGGACTGCCCCAAAAGGAGCCTTCCACCACTGGCGGTGGGTTCTAAGAGGGTCCCGAAACGGGCCCCGCATTATTTTTGTTTTCTTTTTCGTGTTTTATTTAACTGTCCCACGAGAAGCTAGGGAAATTAGAAACACCCCCTGCAGAGCCCCGTTTGCAGGGGTCGGGTCTACATACTATGGGATTCGACCTGGTGTCCCAAAGTCCCCGCTAAGGCACCTCCTTTGAGACCCCGGCCTCGTAGCTTGGGAGCATAAGAACTCGCGCCCTCGATATTCCATAAGGCTTTGCTATTATCTCCTGGAAGGATCGCTCCTTAGTTTAGGTCCCACTGACTAGAGTCCGTCTGTTCCCCAGAGTAGCTACATCTCACGATGCAGCTCTCTGGTTCGCCTATCCAGATCTGTAGTCCGATGAGACACATAAGCCCTCCCACCAACTACAAGATCCCGCGATCCCTAGGGAGAGTTTAATTTAATATCAGTGATTCTCAAATATCTTTTTCTGTGCTGATATTTTGTTTTATCTGCACGTCGAAAATAGAAGTCGCAAAATATTGTTTAAAAAAATGTCAAATGAGGGTATCGTAAAAGCTAATAGCAGAAATCTCCCGAAAATAGATATATTTATGGTGATTGTGACTTCGTACGTGCAGAAATACGAGGAGTGAAAATGAACGCACATTGAGTTTAGATTAAAATTATATATTAAAAAATTATTTTATCTAAAATTGCGAAACAAGCTTGTTGTACCAGGGACCTACAACGTGCACAGTTCTACCACAGGCCATCGACGTGCACAGTTCTACCACCGGCCATCGACGTGCACAGTTGCTCCGTTCACAGTTTCCCACTACTCACCATGGCTCTATTTTGACCTAATCAGGCCCGAATAACATTTTTTCCCTTGGATAAGCCCCCCATTTTATTGCAGATTTCGATTATACGCTTAGAAATGGGAAGATTTTTTAGTTGGTCATTTATGACTAAATCCATTATAAAAGGCCCAAAATGGCATTCAAACTTTCAAGTAAAATAGCTTTAAATATTAC
Organism: Andricus coriarius; assembly: GCA_932066315.1. Lineage (NCBI taxonomy): Eukaryota > Metazoa > Arthropoda > Insecta > Hymenoptera > Cynipidae > Andricus > Andricus coriarius. The sequence continues at coordinate 11,362 of CAKNWT010255878.1, read as the reverse complement.
TTTGGGCCTTATGGAAGACGTTTGGCAAACAATTATCAACTACAAAATCTTCCTATTTTTAAGCCGATGAGGTACCTGGTAGGTTGTGAATTGACATATCTTCAGAAATGGTCAGACTCGTCAGGAATGATCAGCATTTTCAGAAATCGTGAGAACTTCTGACAATTTGTGACGATTTCTGACTTTTTTTTTAGAAGAGGTGTGAAATATTTTCAAGAATTAAACAATTTAACGTTTATTGAGATGTACCCAGATTTAATCATTACCTTCCTCATTCTTCCGAAGCTACTATTAACAAATTTTCGCTAAAAACAACTTTTCCATTATTTTTTTACAAAAAAGTATACTAATTCCTATATTAATTTGGCGTGTATGCATTTATATTATAGCAATGCTCATAAGTTACATCTTTTTTTAGAGGTCTGTAAATTTCATACGGCAAAAACGTTCAATTTAAATTTCAACCTTTTTTATAGGACTTAAATTAGAAATAAAGTTGTATTTTTTATGTGATGAAGCCAAGTAAATTCAAATTGAATGAACGCTTCTCTTGGAATCTCTAAATATGTGTTTTTGAATGTGTAAATATTAAGAAACTTGAAAACGACATTTCAAGTTGACAAAAGCTAAATAACGAATTATAATTCGTTATATAATACTTAAATAACTCAAAATATATCAAACTGTTAATTCTGAATTGCAACTTTGTAAATTCCAGTATTTCATCTTAAATATTAGTCGTAGTCCATACACATTTCCTAAAAAAAGAATTATTGTATAATTTGTAAATATCTAATATTATATTGAAATATAATACTTAATTATCTTCTTATTCAAAATTAAATTAGAATTTTTTTCATTCGTAAAATGTAAAACAAGAAGTATCGTGAATACCGTAAATACGAAATGTTTGCAACTTGTCAAGAACTGCATTCATAGTATAACTCAAGAACACTTGTTGAAAATATTTTGTAATATTCATTTGATAATATTTTCTTTGTTTTTACTAAATATTTACAACATTACTTACTGACTTGACAAGTTTGACGTCTTGATAAAATCTTAACTTCAAATGTGGCTCGTTTCATAAAAGTCGTATCTGAATGACGCGCACGCCCTAGGTTCATAACTCAATTTCGATAAAAACTGCAGATATGAATAATAAGATAATAAACAACAAAATGTCAAAGAAATCATTGATATATAACATGAATATGTGATGAATAAAACGATAAATATTAAATAATAAATAAATACTTTGAATTGTATTATCGAGAAAATAATATTTTTATTCGTGCGTATTCGATTTAGTCTACCTGACATAAATGCCCTTATCACATCAGAAGTGGAATAAACTAGGGCCCGCGAAAAGTGAAGAATCGCGGAAATGCGGGGATGTCGCAACGTAGCAGTAACGCCACCGAAACACGATCTAGCGGGTCCAAAGTTTTTCCATCTATTTTCGGATAGAGTTTCATCTCGTGAACGAGCAAAACATGCAGCGGTTTCTACGAGTCGGAAAAGTGTGTTTATGCGAAAATTTTGTTCTTGCTGTTCGAAGATTTGTTGATTACTGTGCGAAAATTAATGGATTGCAGTGTGTAACAGGAAGAAGTCAAATCAGGATTTATTCCACACTTCTCACAAGTTTAATGCGAGAGAAAAAAATTACTTAAAAATCAAGAACGAAGACAAAGAAAATCCAAAAGTACAAGGGCATGTGAAATCAGTGCATATGATTCCGGTGTATGTGTAAGTACAAACCACTCAAAAAATGCTTATGAAGAGGAAGAGACAAGTCAATTCAGCAAGTCAATACAAAGCCAACAGAGCCCTTCCAGTTCGACACTTACAAATAGTCGGTCAAATCTCTCAACACTTTCAACCTGTGAAAGTGTACCTACTGATGGATCTTTTATAGATAATTCACTTTTAAACTTAGGACCTAATGTAAATCGTGCACGCGATTCAACGCATTTCCAAACATCTCAAATGCAAATGGATCTCCTCATGAGATATCAAGCGGAACTTTTTGGAAGGACTGCTCCTAGAGAAACCGAAATTAATAGACTATAAAAAGATGGAAGAACATAAAATTAACGACCGGAAGGACAACATTTGAGAAATCAATTTGCTGCTCCAAGAGTTCAACAGTAGCCAGGATTGAATTATGGAAGACAGGATTTTCAACGGATCGAAGGAATCGAAAACTTGGAGAATCTGCTAGTTCTAATCAAGAAGAAGCCATGACGCTAATGACTAGTGAGAACAGACGACGGGATGAATTTTTCTCTAGTCGATTAGAAAGATTAGTGATTCAAACAAGCTCATCAACTGGAAATACCACGACGCCAGAACTCCTTCACATCATGCTAGATCTCAGCAAGGCGGTCACGGATTTCAACGGTGAAGCAGGCGTAGGTGTAGCCAAAGAATGGATTGAAAGTGTTAATCGAATGAGTGTGTTGCATCAATGGCCCAAAGAAGTAGACCTAGCAATCACTATCCAGACACACCGACCTGAAGAAAATCAACCAGGATAAGAGACTGCCCTTTAAAAATGATGAAGGAGAACCCAAATGTTACAACTGCAAAAAATATGGTCACATGGCCAAATATCGTCCTGAGTATTAAAGAGAAATGGAGTGTACAAATTGCAAAGGAAAAGGACATAATATAAGACACTGTCCCAACAATACTGAATCAGAACGAGGATAGATTCTCCAAATTTCGGATGACGGAAACAACTCCGTTTTAATGTCTTTAAAGGAAGTTTTGATCAACGACGTGAAATTCATCAGCTCAATTAAAACACGGGTTTAACACGGGCAACCTCCAAGAGGACCCCGCAAGTAATTTTTCCAAGCCCGTGTTTAAGATGGAATATGTGACTACAGAATTTAAGTCATTCGGACCTGAAGAATTTAAGGTAGTGTCAACGGCTATTGTTAACGCGGATGTATTAGTGGATGGAGTGGTCGTGAGAAGTGTTCCAATTTGTGCTGTACCAAATGTTTCACAAGCTTTGGATGTCATAATCGGTCGCACCTATACAGAACATCCTCGACTGGAATATTACAATATTGTATGTAACCTGTCACTATTAATTAGGTTAGATAAGGTACCTGGAGTTATAAGGAAAGGAGGACCTGCTGTCCTACAACAATCTCCAGAATCGCAGAGTGCACTTTATTGAGAAAATCCGGCAGGGAAAAACACTTCCACCAACTCCAACCACCCACACCACGCACTATGCCACCCGCACCACCTCACTTGGCCAAGTTGATCACACTCACCCACTGTCATGGCACACTACAGACGATTATGGGGCCCATCCGGATATCAAGATGAACTAAAAAATTAATCCAAGTCTCAAGGATTATTAAATTAACTACCAGACCATTCCAGGCTCGACACTTGTCAACACACGGAGGCGGCTATCTTACACAACATACCGGAACGGTCCGAATTTCATCTACCAGAGTCCCAAAATTCCAGCTTGGGAGGGCAGCACCGACTGGGCCGAGAATTGTGGCACGAGCGGGTTGGAACTAGCGAGGCAGAGGACGCAAGTTCTTTAGGGTAGAGATTGATAGACACCAAGTAAATTGGACGAGACCACTATTTCGGGCGGATTGGCATACTAACGACAGAAAAGGACTCTGCGATTCCAGGGTTTAAGGTAGGCGTCATATCTTTCGATCTCCATTTCATTCTAGGATTCATGATATTATTTGTGTTTTTCAGTTCTTTATTTGTCTACATTTTTTTAGGTTACTTAAACCCTAAAATGTTGTGAGAAATAACATTGTCGCGCTCAGAATAACGTAATTGATCTGTCATTCAGGCAGACACCATGTTTGATGCAGTGGACCGGTTCCTCTTTTTGATAAAAATTTTGGATTTTGGATTAAGCAATTAATTATGCGGTATTTTTCAAACGAGTAATAAAGTATATTCACTTGAATTATCACCATTATCTTTTTGCTGTAAGATAAAAAAAGACAGAGCGGCCAACATAATCTTTTCACTGTTGACAAGGTCGCGTAAAGTTTCTAGTTTTAAGCTAGATAGAATTCAGTCGTTTGACCCTACTCGAATAAATCTACGCGTACCCCGCCTAACTATTCCGTTTTACTATCGATCTCCATTTTTTGTTTACTTTTCTTTTTAAATTTCAAGATTCCACTCCGTACGTGATGTTAACGATATTTATCAAAGGGCTGCCGATAGCTAAAGTAATTCGAAAAACGATATTGGAGAAATTCCCTCTGAAGTGGATAAATCGAATTATTTTCCGGTTTAGAACTTTTAATCTTTGTAATCTCTTATCCGTGAGAATGTTTTAAGAGTGATGTAGTTCGATCAGCAGTTTTACCATTGAATATGTGTTCTTTCATGCGTGTGTCAGTGATTCTACCTGTTTGTCCAAAGTTAATACCATCACATTCTTTACAATCAACGCCGCATATAACACAAGATTTTTGTTCTTTTTTAATTGGTTAGTTTCCTGTGTTAAAACATTAAAAACTATATTTCTTTGATACAAAAAATAAATTTGAATCGGTACTATTACCTGCTTCTGTTATTGTCTTTTTAAGGTGCTCGATATAAGGGATTACCATATATGTAGGTTTGTTCTGTAATGTTGGTCTGTTTAAATTGTATTGTTTAATGATACGTCAAAATCTATTTTTAATATGTTTGTCTATTAGTTTTGAAGGGCATTTATTGTTTCGAAGTGTATATTTGACTAATTTTAAATTATTGTTTCAAAATACAGGATCAGCCAATCTAATTGCTCTGTCGACTAAAGAGTTGATACACTTATTTTGCATTTAAAATCATAATATGAGTCAAAGTGAAGGTATCTAACTGACCATATAGGCTTTTGATACCAATTTAAAACTGTAAACTGCAAATCCGTTATTTTATCAACTGGGACACATGCTAAAATGTCGTCCACGTATCTAAAGAAAAATTTAATATCATAAGGAAGTGTTTTAGAGATTTTGTTTTCAATGTTCTCCATTACTAAATCTGCTACTGCAGATGAGATAGGTGACCCCATGGGTACAACGTGTATTTGCCTATAAAATGTATCATTATGTATAAGATAAGCGTTGTTGAGGCAGAACTCTAACATCTCCATAAGGACATCTTTCTGGAGATGAGTATGTTCTTTCATATTTTTAAATTTATGTTTGATATTTGCTGTCTTTAGTTTCATTGGTATGTTTGTGAAAAGAGATCTAAATTTTTATTTTTAGTTACGAATTCAAGACTATCTTTAACGTAAGTTTCTGTTTTGCCTAATATTCTTCTAATTGGTACACTTAGGTATTTAGATAAGTTTGTAAAGTGAAGTCTGTGATAGATGTTACAGGTGTCAAAGGAGTACCCGTCTGATAAATCGTAGGCAGACAACAAAGTCTGGGTGCATGTCCTTTGTAATATTTAAGAAATTTTCCTATTTTTCAACAATTTTATTTAATTTCCCTTTTTCAATAATGATTCTGTTTAATTCTTTAGTTATTTTATTAGTCAGATCCCATTTGCAATCTTTATATGTGTTAGTATAATATAACGTAACCTCAACTTTTTGTAGTTGCCTTTTCATAGGGAAGGTGAAGAAAAGCCTTGGTTTTTTCGAATCTCTCATTCTATGACGCCTTCTACTCAGTATTTCCTTATCTCACAATTTAGACCCAATTTTTCAAACAATCATTAATTTAAACCATTTTTTCAGTCTTTTATAGATAGTTATTTTTTCAGATCGTATTCATTAAAATAAATAATTTTTTAAACGCATTTTAGGTAAGAAGCATCAACGTACAATCGTATATATTACGTTTTCAGGGAGTTCGTTGATTTTCTAGTCACTTCATGTACCTGTTTTATCCTCGCCTACGGATTCAACCCATTGGCTATTTGAGTCAAGTGGCTTTAAAATAAAGGTATTCAGTGATTATTACATGTTCTGAGTTATGTTTCAGCGATCGGCACCATAAGTAGATCTTCTGTTCGTCGATATTGTGAAAAGTCGAGGGCTGAGCACGCAGCGAACATTCAAGAAAAAAGTAAAGTCGTGAATGGCAAAGGAAATATCGTTCATTGGGATGGTACACTACTTTCAGCAATAGTTGGAGAGGATAAAGTAGACTGATCACCCGTCTGGAACAGGAAAGGATGAAGCCGATACAGTTTACGAATAGATCGACGAATGGAATCTTCTAGATATAGTACAAGCTATGTGTTGTGATACAACAGCCTCTAATGCAAGAAAGCCAACGATGTTTGCAAATTATTGGAGACATCTATAGAGCGGGATCTTCTCTATTTTGCAGTTTGTACGCAACGCACTTGAAGGTAAAATCCAGAAACTTCTTGATTTTCCAATGTCGCAACTCAAAAAACCGCACTGTTGAGAAGACTATCGAGAATTCTCGGAACTCGTATTCATATTTCTTGGAGGCAATCCATCAGGCGGAGTATCGTTTTGTATTTCGAGAGCCATGCATCAAGCCAGATTTACGGCTAAAATTATTTACAATATCAAAATATTCCTTTTTCGAGGTGGGTATACCTTATCTCCCACTGATCTTATTGCACGCCGCGACATATGCATCTTTATAGTGCAAATTCATGTCAAAGTGTGTTTAAATGCTCCTCTTGCTTCTAAAGCACAATACCAAGATTTGTAGTTATTGAAAGAGCTGCATGCCTTTAAAGATCAAGATGCAGCAATTTCGAACGCTGTTTTGAAGCTTAGTGGACTTTAGTGGAAATTCTTTGGTACCTCACACCAGAAACTACAGCTCTAACTTTCTTTGATGAGAAAATCCCAGTTGAGAAGAAGAATTTCGGAACGTACGGTTCTAAAGTCTCAGGGGATGATTATAAGCGACTTGAACTGAAGGACATCAGAGAACTTTTATCTAAAGGTTTGGAAATTGCAAAACATTTAAAAGTTGTGTGAACAACATAGCCGTGGGAGGAGTGAAGTTTATTTCGGATTTTAATCAGCTGATCACTAGTGAGTAAACACAAAAGCAGTATTTGTTACATGTCGTACAAGACTACAGGACCAAATTCCCAGACTGCAAAAAAAGTACATTGTTACGCGAAATACTCTAACAACTTTTAAATCCACAGCTGTACACTGAACATTTCATCCTATACTTGCAATAAATTTATAATTAACAAAATTACTTCCCTGTTCTGCTTCATTTTTATACTTTAGGAAATATGTAAGTGCAAAGTATTTTCAGTTCACAGATTTCAATGATCTACGGGGATGATTTTAAGAAAAAAATCTATACTTTACTTATAGCACTTGAATTACATTTTTTAAACAAATTATTATTGTTTAAACAGCATAGGGTATACGTTCTGAGATCAGGAAATACTGAATATTAAGCGACATAGTCTAAGAGATTAGAAAAATCTAGACTTTTTTCCACCTTCCCTATGAACTGAATGATTATTAGTTGTTTAAATATATGCAAAATATCTCAAGTAAAAAAATATTACTCTTTAACATTTGTTAATTGTGTCATTAATTGCAGAAAAGAATAACTTGTTACAATTTGGACATATGGACGCAGTGCCGCATCAGTACAAATTTCGGACACGATATCCTTAGTGCAAAAAATTTCTGTGATGGAAATTCCGTGCTTCAGTGCTTAAATGAGTAAAAATAATTTCTGTGAAGTGACAAAATGTCGGAGGACGATACTAAATTCAAAGAAAAGCTGAAAGCGACGCCCTCACCCAGGATAGTGGTAACGTGAAATCTCCCCCCATCAGCCCGCAAAAGCCCTCACTTAAGTTAGAACAAATCGAGGCGAAGTTCATAATTCGAGCCAACCAACTTGAAAAAGACAAATTGTACCATCTACATCGACATACATCATGCGGCAAAGGACCTCATTGTCACGCTTCCTCTCACCAAGTCTTATCAGGCATTGAAGGAAGCTCTCTTGATGGCTCACAAACTTACCAGAGCAAACACATGTGCAATGGCACTGCAACCCAACAACATATTCCTCGGGGTCGCACCCTCACCGATAAACTCCACGACATCCTCCAGATAAAACAGAAGTCACCGCGACGTCGCAACACGGTGTTTGTCATCTTTATATACATCCAGCCTTGTACCTGATAAAACCGTCTCAACCGTACCTCTCGTGTTAGTACCACTCAAAATTTGGCAAGAAGAATAGGAAATATTCACCTGGCTGTAAATTTCAGGGATACCAGTCCGAGAAACTTTAGCGGATGAGCATGACTCTCACGCAACTTATCGCCGTCTTTTTGTTACAACCAGAGCCTCTGGGCTACAATTTCTTTAAGACACAGGTTCTGATGCTTCTGTACTTCCATGTGTTGCTTAATATCTAAGCTTGATCCTTTCGGCTACCAAATTTATGCAGCGAATGGCATACAAATCAAGACGTTTGGTTTCACACCTCAAAAGCTTAATCTTTCAGTCCTTCAGTTAACCTTCAAAACTGACGAATTTCAACTTCTTCAGTGAATTTCCAGCGATCGAAAAACCAGACGGCACTTTAAAGTCGTTCAATCATCTAACCCTTCATTTTATCAAGATGGCGCCTGGACCACTTGTGTTCGATATTCGTCATTTAAACACAGGAGCGTGAGTGTAGTATTGTGGTATTAAGTACTGTGATGGGGTACTTTGTACCCCGCACAAAAATATTTTAAAATTATCGAATTCAGCTTTGAAAATTATTTACTGGGGATATGAGTTTGGAATCACGAATCAAATCCTAGGGCTGTCTGTAAGCAGTACTATACTAGCCGAGAAAATAAGATTTCTACGGCTAGTATTCAAAATAATTTTAGTCTTTGTAGTAATTTCAATTATCATATTAAATATTAAATATTGCTAACGTCAATAACAACTTAAACTCTGGAGGAGATATTAGCCTAAAATATGAGAGTTCGACGGCTAATATCACCTCACAACGTCATAATCAATTTTCTATTACTATTAGTAATTTTCATAAACTCACCTGGACTTTTGTATTAAAGTAAGCCAGTTAAAAATATAAATAATCCATCACCTGTCAAACTAGGGAGGTTAGGTTATCCAACCGGAACCACAATTGTCAGACAACGGGTTTCCAATAAAATAATTTTCCGTATTTGTGGTGCTGGACCCGTTTTTGGTTTTTGTATTCCATATTCAACTTGGGTGCAAGGGTGGATCAACCCCCCCCCCCCCCCAACAACAATAACAACTGTCAGATCCGGTCAGGTTGGCTACAGTGGATGTCTGCTGTCACCAGGGACTACGAAGAGGAGATTTTCTTGGCGCATGCGTAGCGGATGGGATTCCTTTACGTTCAAGAGCGCTCGGAAAAACAGGAGCAAGCGGCCATGAATAATCTGCGTGCTGATCCAAGTCAGCCCCTCCCCTGGACCAAAGACTAGCGGCAGGCGACGAAGCCTTGCGTGGCAGATAACGCATGCTGACTGTGCGTCACCACGCTGCGAAAACCCGAACCTGGCAGTTTTTCTTTTTCCTTCCATCGTCCTCTCACTCAGCAGTTCTACGCTCTAAACGCGGGTGGCGCTCCAACTCTTACGAAAGGGAGAACAAAGCCGCCACTCTAAGAAGTGTCATTCGTGATTCTGAGCTCCGCAGGAACGCCTCGTGGCAAGTAGAAAAGATAAAGACAAAGTTGAAAGACCAAAAGTACGGAATTTTACGACATAAAAAAACTGACGATGAGAGGACGAGAGAGAGGAGGCCGAATTCTGCCAGGTGGGTTCCCATGTTTTTCTCTCGCCTATTAAACTTAACTTGTCGCGTTTCAACGTCGTGTGTCGAATTGGTAGACACACGCCGTTGAAATTTGTTAGTTGCTGACCTCGGACAAGGTCATTCTTTGATTCGCGCTCGGGATTGTGAGATTAAAAGTGTTGATGTATTTTCTGGGTCATTATGGACCCCCGTGTGAGCGGTATGACGTAATGACTAATTGATCGTAAATTACTAAAAGGTCGAGTGGTCACTCGGACCACTCTTTATAAATAACGTTTTGTCGGTGTCAAAATGGCCACACTGTTCAGCCGGTATTAAATCTCGGCATTCTCAGATTCTAATTTTCGTTTGAGTAGGGCGAAGGCCCACTCATTATCTTTTGTCCACTTGTTCAATCCGATTTAATTATATCTAAAGTAAAAATGAAAAAGTGTGTGAATTCCATTTATTTCTGACCCTCTGCGTTAGTCCTTACTGGCCCACTCTACTAGAGCTATCGGGCAAGCTAGCGATTAGTTAAATTAAACTACCCTGAAAGTTTTGAAGAGAATTAAATGTAATTTCGCCTTTTGTTAGTTTTAGCTTAGGAAAACTATCTCGCGCCCTTCAGCCAATTCTTGGACTCACTCTGAGCCCACATCAAATAATATAAAATAGTAAAATTATAAAAAATAAAAATAATCGGCTAAGATGCAGGTTATAGTACGTACCCGGCTGGGACCATTGACCAGGTTCTCGGGTTGCCTATACAGGTACTCGGTGCCGACGCGGTTTCTGCTGAATATGGTTAGAAAGCTAAATAAGCAGTTACGGACAATGGTTCACGCATGGTCCCGAACGACTCCCCCCAATCTAAGGCGCGAATTAGCGTGCCGAAGGATGAATGATATCCGGGAATGGTGCCGTAAAACGGTGTCTCTGGGGTACTGGACGACCTCTGAGAGTAATATTGTCTTATTTCTACAAGCCGGGCTCTGTAGAGATTGACCAAATATTTCCCTAGCTACTCGTGGAGACAAAAAGAGTTCTTTTACAAATCAAGAACAAAATACCCCCGGGGAGTCGGCAACGACCCGCCTGGAAAAAGCTTTTTCTCCCGAGAAGATGGAAATTACCGAAGGAGCCTTAGAGCTTACTTCGGAATCTCGAAGTGGGAAACCGTCTGGAAGAAATACTGGCAAAGCGGGAGACAGGTACTTAGGTGGATCTACGTGCGATGTTGGTATCGAGGTGTCAAAGCAAAAGGTAAAACAACAAGAGCTTAACTATTGGGGGCTGCTAAGAAGAGGTTGGGAGGCCCATTGTTAAATCAATTGGACGCAACAAACAGCCAAATGCAGAACCAAAAGAGGCCCGATACTAATAGCAGCACACCGAATGAAGTAGAGAGCAGAAGAAGGTGCGGCTGAGAGATCCTAGTACCTGTTAGAACCTTGTAACAAAATCTTCACTATATAATAAGACTCTGTACGGACCTGTATGAAAGATTTGCCGGGCCGCACCCGAGATTAAACGGCCCCGGCGCCCCCCACCCCAGGGTCTCCGAAGTCCCGCACGATTGCAACGGCT
>CAKNWT010255875.1:0-13788 GCA_932066315.1 Andricus coriarius | reverse complement strand
GTCAAATCGTGATCGATGAAAACTCCCCTATCCTTTATCTTATTTTTATTACGCATAACCCCCAACTTTTCTTCCCAGCTCTTCAATTCCACAACCGCCACTTCCTTCTCCTTCCTCCCCTCCAACTTAACTTTCCCTACCATCTCTTTACCCCTCCCTATGCTCTGTAGCAGCGCTTCCACTCCCTCCCTTTCTTCCCCGCTTTTTAACTTTAACCCTCTTATAACAATATTATTTTTCCTGTCCTCCTTCTCTCTTCTCTCCATTCTCATCTCCATTGCCCTTATCCTTTCCCTATCCGCCCTCTCCTCCTTTTCATTCCTACGCTCTCCCACTTTCTCTTCTATCATAATCCCAACCCTCTCCCAAATACCTTTAATCTCGTCCCCTGCACCCCCTTCAACTACTTTCATTTCCACCCTGCCCTCCACCTTTTCAAGCCTTTTCTCCGTCCTTTCCTTCCACCACCTAATCTCCTCTTCCATCTGCTTTAATTTACCGTCTTTTTCTTTCCTACCCCTCTCTAACCCTTCTACTCTCTCCCCCAGCTCTTTCATCTCTTTTTCCCACTTCTCATCTCTGATTCTCAAATCCTCCCTCATGCCTTCCATCTGCTCCTTAGATCCCCTTACGTCCTCCCTCAGCCCCCTGATCTCGTCTAGTAGCATCTCGAGAGCCTCTTTCTCCGACATTCCCTTCATTTGGGGGGGGGGGGGGTGACCAACGTGTCCTCCCGCTCTTTTTGAACGGACTCGCTACCTCGCTTGTCTCCGGACTCTCTTGGCTGTATCTCTTCCTCTTCAAGAGATCCTCCCCTTCACTTGTGCTTGACGCTCTCTCTCTAACCTTCTCGCTACCTTCGTTCCGTTTTCTCCCTCTCCCCGACACGCTGCTTGAAACCCGACCACGCACTGTTGGCCGTCGTGGCACGTGGAAAATTTCCTCCCCGTCGACTTCACTACTCGCACTACCAGCACTCTCACTGCCCACCTCCCGCTCTGCCGTCGGTAACTGAGACCTCTCGATGCAGTCCCCTCCGCAACCAACAGATGTCTCTGGCGAATAGTGTCTTCTATTGCCGCCAAATTTTCCTTTTTATTTTATTTTTATTTTTCAATTTCTCACAGCCCTTGCATACACCCCTTTCTCTCCCTTGAGATCTCCCAACTCTACGTACACCACCCTTGACACCACGAAGGCCCCAGACTCCTGACCCCAAACTTCCTCGACTCCTTGCCAACCTAACCTCACTTTCTCTAACTAACTGATTCCCACCTCACTCCTACGCTAAAAATTACTTTTTATCTGTCCAGTTCACCCCACACAACACTACTCACCTCCTAGGCTTCCACCTTCACACTCCACACACACCTTCCACACAAATTTTGCAAAATCCTCTCACCACCTGTCACTTACACGTTCTCACTTCCGCCACCAACATGCAAGTCCCGAAAAAAAAAAGTATCGTATGCTTCTCGGGAGGACGCGCATTTTCACCTCGGTGACTTTTGTCACTGAAAGTGTTATCAATATAGTTTGAAACAAAAATCTTGTTTACATTAACATTATTGATCTCCTAGGTGTAAGAGATCTCCTAGGTGCATTAATCTTAAACTTACTGATTAAATGGTAAATAAATTGTTTAAAAAGTTTAACACTTTTAAGCTTCAAAAAATGGCGAAATAACGAGCGTTTAAAAATATAAAGGTTTTGGTAAGTAACTTCATCTGAAGAACTCTATAAACAATTTTATCAGTAGGTGTGAAATTAATAAAAAAAATTGTAATGAAGATTAAATTAACCTTATGGTGTAATTTTTGGTCATGTCAAATACAAATTTTAATTATGCTGAATATGTCTGTCTTTGGTTAAATAGTAAAATTTTACATTAATAAATCTTGAATTCTTGTCAGTTTTATTATGCACACAAATATGACATTCTTTGTCACTGCTCTTCAACTGAAACTGAATTCTTAATTATATGTGTGAATTTGGCAACATTATTTCCTTCGAGTCTTTCAAATTACCCAATCAGCATTCAGGAAAAGCAGCAACAATGCTTTCGAGATTTTCGTGACACAGCTATTTTTTATAGAAGGATTATTCCCTCAAAAAATTCTAGATCCATTGCCACTACTTTTTAAAAATATTTTCTCTCAAGTTTTTCATTATTTTTCAGAATTTAATTACTCTTACATATCAGCAAAGGAAAAAAGGAAAAGCAAACAGGGGAATGAAGATTTAGAAGGGGATAAAAATAGTAAGAAAAGGATAAAAAGAAAAACGCCGGAAAGAGAGAAGGGTGAGAAGAACTTGCTAATGAAAATGCAAGCAATGTTTGCAAGCTTTAGAGAGGAGACATAAAGGATGCTGAAGGATATGAAGAGGCAAGGGGGGCAGCTCAAGGAGGAGGTACAACAAATACGAAATAAATGGGAAGAGTAGGAAGAATTATGAAAAGTCGAAAAGAGAAAGTTTGGGAAAAAATGGAATGCATAGAAAATTAGCAGAAAGAATATAATGAAAATAATAATAATATCGCCCATCGCCCGAGAGCTCCGCCTCTTGCAGTAAGCCACGTTGCATTGGGCTAACTACTCCCTAATGCAACGAAATATGCGGTTACGTCACCAGTATATACCAGCAATAACCCCGGACAAACGCGAGAACATCGATTTAAGTGGTCGGACCAACTCAGGAGGGACATCCTTACCTGTTGGCAAAGAAGTTCACCAGCGCGAAGAGGATTCATGCAGAGGTTACATGAACATTGGGTCAATATGCACCCGGAATATGCTCATAAAACGCCTCAGTATTTAAGAGATCAGGTATCCTTTTTGCGCAAAAACGGATACGAAGCTCTTAATCGGCAAGAAGAAGAGCAACATCCTCCAGCGAACATACCACCCGTTCCCACAATACCACCTTTACAGATAGCTGATAATGCCAACATGAGAAGTAGGAGTTCTATCCACCAAAAAGTCATTCTCAGGATGGACAAATTATCTGAAGCTAATAATGCTCTCCCCGGCTTTCTCCCCGAAGATGTTAATCTCTAGAATCTGAACTGTGTACGCCTGAGTAAGACTCGCAAGCTTATTGCACAGCTTCAGTTCAAGATTGAAACGGCGAGACGGAATGCATCAAATATTAAGTGCGTGATTAGCTACATAACATCAAACGAAAAATTCACTCCAAATGTTAGGGCACTTGCTCGAAAATTAAGGAATGCAAATCACACGCTGAGCAAGTGTAAACTGTTGACCATCAAGCAGCACAGTACGCAAAAAATAAGATCTCTTTCAACAGCGGAACAGCACCTTGAACAACTAATAAAATGGTTTCAGGAAAATTCCACCTTTTCAACTCATCGTTCCCGTCTGTTTAATAAAACGTCACGTGCCGTTAAAAATCCGCCTAGCCGAGAAGAGTTTCAAGTCTTCTGGGAGAAAGTGTATGGAGATACTTATCAGCTAAATGAAGACGCTTTAAATATATAGCACTCTTTCGTGACTTTTGCCAAAGGCAAGGTTTGCAGGCTCCAGAGGAAGAGTGTCCACTAATTACTGCTGAAGAAGTGAAGAAAGTTATCGCTCGTATATTTACTACTTTCTTAAACCGAGAACAACTCATTACGCAGTGGCTAGTGGAAGGACGCACAATATTGATCCCTAAGAGCGGAGATTTGCCAAGTCCACAGAACTACAGGCCCATAGATTGCTTAAAAACCAGCTACAAGCTATTCACTGGTATCCTCAAAGAGAGGATATTAAGATCTATCGAGCCGGTGTGGAGTGCAATATTTGAACAACGTGGCTGCAAGAGAGGGGTGGCAGGTTGCAGGGAGAACCTGTTAATAGACAGGTGTTTTACATAAGACTCGATCAGTTATCGACGCAATCTGTCCATGGCTTGGATTGACTACCGTAAGGCATTCGATAACACGAACCATGAGCTACCTATCAAGCTCCTTGAGTGCCTGGAGGTGCATCCAAAAATAGTGAGATGCATTAAAGAGCTTATGCTCTTGTGGCGGACCAGATTTGTCATAACATCTGACAAAAGACAAGTGACTACCAGCTATATCACGTATAAGAGGGGGGTCTTCCAAGGAGACCCTATAAGTCCGATACTTTTCTGCATCTCTCTCTCTTGACTGTATCTATTGTGCTCCGAGGCAAAAGCTCTGGATCCCTATGTGGCCCGCCGAACAGAAGAGAATATAAGGTCAACCACCTTTTATACATGGACGACCTTAAACTCTTTGCTTCCTCGAAAGAGGATCTTAACATCCATGTGGAGGCCGTGAATAGGTACTCTGAAGCGATTGGCATGAGTTTCGGACTGGACAAATGTGCCTGCATCTACCTACACCAAGGAAGACTAGAAACTACACCATCGCGTGACGATTAGGATGTTCAATTCATAGGCGGAAATACCATTCAACATCTTGGTAATGGACAAACATATACATATCTTGGAATACCGCAAGCGGAAGCCCAAAATATATGTGTGTTAAAACCGGGCCTTGTAAAAAGGTATCGCCAAATTCTCAGAAAAAATTTGGGCTTCCGAATCATCTGAAAAGAATACGATCCAGGCGACCTATATGCTGGCCGTTCCTATACTGCTCCACACGTTTGGTGCAGTAAAATGGAACGTCTATGAGTTGAAGCAATTTGGACGAAGCACACGCAAGATGATGACCATCCATCGAAGTCATCATCCTAGATCTTCCGTACCTCGAATATACCTACCTCGAGATTAGAGGCTTGCTAAGCTTGGAGTGTCTTCATCGAAGAACGGTTCGGGCTACAGCCTGCTCAGTTCTAAATACTGCAGATTCTCTTATGCGACTCGTACATCAACATGAAGTCGATAATGTTTCAGCGATTCTATACCGTGCCGTAGATAGGGCCGCAGAGGAGCTTGGCCTCCCATTTGATTCCAGTGACACTACACATGGCCTACTAATGCTTCTACTAAGAGAAAATGCTGACAAGCCCCTTCATGGTAAATTCTACGGCATCATACGTAGAGAAGAGCTCTCGATAGGTCTGGACTACATGTTTCTCAAGTCTGCTGTCAAGACGGCGTTATAGACACCTCAGGTTACCGCGAGCGCATAATGAATATACCTGTAGGCGATACTAACTGCCGAGCGTGCAAACAAGGGTCAGAAACACTTGGACATGTTCTCAGTGGATGCCTAAAGTATGCACGTTACGGGTAAATAGAGAGACACAATGCGGCCCTAAAAGAGTTATATTACCATCTTAGGCTCTTCTATGGTGTTGATCTATTGCTCGTCTTGCCATACGTCCAGGGGGAACTCGAGTCCGTTGTGGAGAATGGTCTGTGTAAGATCTACTGGATTTTCTCATTCTCCACCACTCAATGTATCAGTACTACGAAGCCTGATATTGTCCTCCAAGATCTGAAGACCAAGATCATTTACGTGATTGAATTCTCGGCACCAGCCGATGCTAATATCAATGCTTCATTTCTTAGCCAACTCAACAAGATTCCGGCTTGCCAGCGTCAGGCTCATCTCATTGCAACCCGGAGACAAAAGGCTGTTCTTCCGGAATCACTTCATCTGGTCCGTCAACACTGTTCCTCATAACATTCTACAAAGATTGGTAGCTCTAAAAAGTATCCAGAGGTGAAACCTTTATCTCCAACTGTCGTGCACGTTCCTGTTGCGTCGGAATTAGTTGCTTTAAGAAACCATGATCGTAGCTTTCGGAGTCTACAACTTTTCTATAGTAAAATAGAAGAGAACGAGTAAATTAGAAGTAAGCCCAGAGCACAAGTGAGAGTGGAAGGGGTAAAGAGAGTAGGAAGAATGAAGGAAGGAAGGGAAGGCATTATGCTGGTGACATTAGGATGTGAGGATCGGTTTGTAGTAATGGGCAAAAAGAAGTTGTTAAAAGCTAGAACAGAGAATAGAAGATCTGACATGGCAGGAAGAGAGAAGAGAACGGCTGACTGAACGGAGGGCATCGGCGGAAAGAAGGAACGGTAGGAGGGTAATAATAGGGAGAGATAGAATTTGGGTAAATTGAGAGATGTGGATCTGGGACGAAGAAATAGAAGAATTGAGCGTTTGGAAAACAAGGAAAAGAAAGGAGAAGGACAAGAACGGAGAAATAAGAAGGAAGCAAACGCGCCGGGGTTTAAAAAATAAAAAAAGGGCTAAAGATAGGGGCGGAAGGAGAGGTAGGAGAAGATAGACACGTGAAAGTGGCGTTTTGGAATGTGTCAGAATTAAAAAACAAGGATAAGGGTTTCTGGGGGGAATTGACAAAATGAGGTGTAATAATAATGAGAGAAACTTGGGCGGATGAGAAATATTGGAAGTGCATAGAAAGATTGCTACCGAAATCATATTTATGAAAGATGCAAGCAGCGAGAAAGGATCATGTGAAAGGGAGAGGAATGGGCGGCATGGTGTCAGGGGTGAGAAAAGAAGTGGCGGTAGAGCAAGACAGGGGAGAGGATACGGAAGAAGAGGACGGAACAATGGACAGAGAAAAAGGAGAAGGTTTTGGTGATGATAGGGGGGACCTGAATGCTTGGACTGGGGAACATGGGGGGTAAGTTCGGGACACCGAAAAGGAGGGCTTCATAAGAAACTCGAAACACAAGGAAACTGATTGGGAGGGCAGGAGGCTTCTGGACTTGTTGGGAGAGGCGGGATGGTTTATTTGTGACGACAATGCCAGAGGCTAGGAAGAAGGGGCATTTACGTACGCGGTATAGGGGACACGGTAATAGATGACATTCTGCCAGAAGAAAGAATAAGAAAGCTTATGGTTAGAATGGAAGTGAGCTATGAGATAGGCTCAGAGAACTTTCCGGTGACCGAGACATTGCAACATGGAGATCCAAATCGCGGTGAAAGGGGAAAGGAAATTCAAAATGGGCAGGTGGGGGCGGGGAGGAAAATTTAAGATACAGTACAAGTCCGACAAGTTGCCGTCCGATAAGTGTACATTCCCCTTAAAACGTCATCACACGCACGGCACGCCCACTAATTGGTGTTCTTCCACTATTTGCGCTATTTTGCTTATGATTTGCGCATCATTCTTACCCATGCGCGCGCCTGATATCGTGCTACTAGAGGTTGCAACCGATAAGTCCGTGATACCTGAAATTTTCCGCCCCTACAGCCCCGAAAGAAGGAATTTATCGGACTTCTACTTTAATTTAGAGAAAAAAATAGGAGGATACAGGGAGTATGGAAGAGGTGGGAGTAGAGACGCTGCTAGAAAAACTTAGAGGAGTGATTGATAAGGTAAGGGAAGAGGTGAGACCCAAAGAAGAAGGAGAGGGGGCTAAGAGAGGCTGGTAGGACGATGAATGCAGGGTAATTAAAGATAGGATGAAGGAGAATATAAGAAAATGGAGGAAAGGGGAAATGGAAAAAGAGGAGCTTAACATAAGAAAGAGAAAGCACGAAACAATAAGGGAAAAAAGACAGAAAGAGAAAGAAAGGTACATGGAAGAGGTAGAGAAAGCCGTAAGGTGTGGAAAATAGGGTAAAGGGAGAAGGAAGAAAAACGGTAGCGGGGTATGAGGACAGCGAAAACGAGATTAGTAGAGAAGAGGTGAACGAGGCCATTGCAAGGCTGAAAAGAAGAGAATATGTGTAGAGTGTGTAGGTATGAGCAGGAAACATGGTTGCATGTCCTAGAGAGGTGTACAGAAGCTGAAGGGGGAGGGGCAAGCGTGGAAGAGAAAGTGAAGTAGATTTTTAATGGAAATGGTCAGGGGGAAGAATGAATGAAGAAACTGGAAAATATGAGAGAGAGATCAGGACAAGGTCGCAAGCTCTTAGACGTAAGAATAGTAATTAAGATGAGATGTGGTATCCGTTCTTACCCCCGCAGCTAAACCATTAAAACTTTCTACAGGAACTCTATCTACATGGTCGTTGGCTAGAATAGATATGAATAAACCACTAAAATATAGCCACAAATAGGCCCAAGGCTCCCGACCATCTTAAGCAGGGGCCTTTGTCCGTAGGCACGTCCGAATCACGAAATTAAGAAAACATTATTTTGCAATTAGCTATTTCAAAATAGGATATTTTAAATCTACAGATTTTTGCGATTCCAGGCATATGTGAGTTGTCTTAAAAAGTTAAAAACTTTACAAGAAATAAAATTGTCAATTCGAAAATGTGCACGAGGCATAACCTTACAGATGAGTATATAATTTGAAAGGAGAATATAAGTGTAACTTTTTTTACACACTTGAATATGTAATTATTTATTAAAAATGACTTATTTGGTGTTTCCGATTTTATCTTTTCTTGTACATTTACTTTATCATTCTTTTATTGCTAAGAAGATTTTTATATGATTCTAGTTGCGGGAGTTAGAGCCAGTTGTTATTTTAGAAGTGTATAAATTACTTGTTTTTGATAAGTTTAACTTGTGGAAACCTTCTGTTTTAATGAAACCCCACAAATTGTATTTATTTTGTGACTCCACACCAAATGTACAGTAATTGGCTTATTGTAAAATATTCTAAATATAATATTTTTTTGTTTGTATTTTCGAACCTACAGACTAAAAATTCGAAAAAACAAAGTAAGAAAAATGGACATTTTTTTAACAAAAACTTGTCAAAGTTTCAATTGTTACATGTATTTTAATAGAAAAATACTTATTTTAGTGAAATGTTTTTCTAAAAACCTCTTTGATATATTTGGCTAAAAGTTTCACATTTTGACGATCAGACTTACCGAAACAAAAGGTTCATACCCACGAACTAGAAAGATTAACGACTTTTTGGGTATACAGCATGATTTTGGGGTGTTTTCATACCTTAAACATCCAAGTATGGAAATTATCATTTCTTAGTAACTAAAATCACTAGAGATTTTTTATTTAACTGCTACGGTATATCACTTTCAAATAAGCAGAGGAAGCGTGCATAGCAAGAATATTTCTTTAAACTAATTTCAGGGGAAGTTTTCACATACCTTAAACATTTAAGCCAGGAAAATGGCATTCCTTAATGAACAAAAACACAGGAGATGTTCCGATTAAAATATCAGGGTAGGAAATGACTTCAAAATAAGTACATGATACGTTTACTTACTGGGATATATCTCTGAATTTACCTGAAGGGTTGTTTATATTGAATCCGGAATATCGATATTTCTTAATACCTAAAATCCTTCAAGATTTTTTGTATTAATAGTCAGGCCAACAAAATCAATTTAAAACATACACAGGAAGCGTCTTTTAGCAGGATTTGCATTGCAATTTATTGTCAAGGTAGTTTAATCATCCCTAAGTTAAAGATAGTATAATAAAGATAAGAAGCTATGGGAATGTGTATTAATTGTTGGTTTTACATCGTTTAAATATGGAAGGAACGAAACCATTATTTCTAGGTAAGTCCAGTCACGAGAAATTTTTTTGTTGTATTATTGGGAAATGCAATCACTTAAAAACACGAACCGGACCCACGCCGCGCTCTAAAAGAATAATAATATTGGTTTTGTGACCGTTAATAACTGAAGCAGGGAAATCGATACTTATTAATAACTTGAATTTGAAATCTTATAGTAGCTTTATATATAATGAAAATGAGCAAAACTTTTCCTGTCATTTCATAATAAAACCAAAACTTGAAATTGAAATTAGTATCTAAGCGATAAAACATTAAAGTAAGTAATCAGCAAATGAATTGGTATGTACAGAACGATATATTATTTACATGATTGGTAACATATTTACACTATATAAAAAGTTGTAGATCAGAGTTTATTCTACATCCATTGGTATCTTGGGCCCATTATTGAGATTTCGCTGCATTGGTCTCGCAGCAGCGTCTAGCACTGAATTTAGTAGCAGCATTGTAGGACACCGAATATTTTGTTCGTGTTTCGCGTAACCGAGACATGTGGACACGTTCCAAAAGTCCTAGCTCCCGACTTGCAGGTATAATAGTAACCAAGAGCAGGACTTTCAGCCTCGTAAATTTGTTCACTTTCGGCATCCTCGGGACTAATGTAGGCTATCCATAGCTGATGTTTCGTAGCGTTACGGAAGCGTGAAATAATGCGGACTCTTATGATACCGGAATTGTGCCTATACGTATCCAATTGAAACACTTCTTCTCCATCTTCCCTTTGTAGACTATCTTGGATGTAGGATCGGGCTAATTGGATTTGGTACTGACCATTTCTGCTATTCAGTTCGTCTGCTTCTACTTGAGCTTGTAATATGTTTACCTCTCGTGCTTTTCCTAGCATTGTTCAAGCCATCTCTGCATTCGCATCCCGCATAAGAATAGGTGGCCGGTCCTAGCTTCCACTATCCATCGTGTTTTTGTGACCAATCGTGATGCATTTGCTTCTTCAGTGCTGAATTGACGCTGACCTAGTCAAAGTAACGAAGGCTTTTTAACTTTATATGCCGCGATCCCCGAGTACTGGTACAGCACCTCGGTATCCTTTATCTAATACGATAATGTCATTTTCCTGAAACCATGCTCTCAAACCGTCCACATCCCTTTGGAACTCGTTTCGCAGAATTTCTGCATCATTATTACGCGTGCCAGAAAAGTATGGACCTTGAAGGAGTAACGACTAGGGCCGTTTTTACGAGATGTTTACCCTTGTGCACGCTGGAGGATTGACGTAAAGCACGAAAGTTGCTACTTTTTGGAGTATCAGCGTATGTGCCGTCAATATATGCTATCGCTCTTGCAATATTTGGTTTCGGATTATACAACTTATTGTAAAAGTCTGTTACATGATCGCCAATGTAATTTTCTCTCATTATAGAGCCATATCCAATATTTGCAGGCACAAAACGCTGATTTACATACTGACTGACGGTGGAAATCGCTAAGCTAAGGGTTTATCTACTAGAATAATGAAATATGACTTGCAAAAACTCGTCAGCCAAACCCTGTCGTAATTTGCATAAAAATGCAAGAAGATCTTTCTTAGAAACTACACGGAAATATCTGTCGTTGTCATTTCTAGGTACAAGATCGCAATATGCGAACAGTTCTAAAAACTGTTCTTTTGTTACCGATGTAAGAATCGTTTTTTCTGAAGATTTAAAACAGTTCTAATCCTCATATCTTACCGGACTATTTGCTACAAGATGGAGCTGCAACAGCAACTCTTGCATTTCACATCGTTCAATTGCAATTGGTCTGTTGATGAAATTCACTCCAGGATCGAAAATAGTTAAAAGATTGCTATTTTCCTCATGCTGTTCTGCACAAGATCTAACACCATCTGGAATATAAACGTTAGAGCGAACGAAAACGTTACCTCTGCAATTGACTGACGACGGAAACATTCAATCATACGCTATTAGGATTATTCTCCACGTAAACTATTTCACGAACAATTGGTCGGTTAGAAAAACTACATATTCTGATATCAGCAGTTACTTCAGATGGAGGCCTACCTTCAGAATGACGCCTTGAAATTGCAATGTCTCTTTTTACTGTATTCTTCTGTCCATGAATATGTCACATTAGTTTTGGCGCAAAGCTCCTCGGACAAATATAACATGGAAGCTGGTTTCTGAGAGCCATTGTGAAATAAAGAAAACAGTATTCAGTTCAAATATTCCTAAGCTAATTCATTTGGTTCTTGTTCACAAAGGAAGCAATAAGACAAGCTTGCACTGAACTCTGGACACCTGAACAAACTTGCACCAACCTGTTCTGACTTGTACCAAATGAGGGAAATCAATATATTATAAAGCGCATTTATTTCATAAGCATATGTGTGCGTGTACGTGCGCGCGCTATGTATCAACATTCATTCTCGTAAGTGACGTGAAGATTAAGGGAGAAAATCACCCAAGATAACTCACACCGTACTTTTCCAAACACGAACAAATGATGACAAAAAATATACGTCAAGTGCACTTACATTTAAGCGATAATAATGGTAGTAATAATTGAAATATAAATACTCATAATATATAGGAAAATGATAATAATAATAATAACTGGTTCAAATATGCACGAACTTGCACCAACATGTGCAAACCTGCTCTAACTTGTTACAACCTGCAACAATAAGTTGTAAAAATATTTTTACACGGGAAGTTCAAATATTCGCAAACATATTCATAAAGTTCTTGTTCACAAAGAAAGCAATATGACGAAAGTGTAAGTGAAGATGTAAGTATAGTCTACTTAGTTTTACATATTGTTATTTTATATATTATCTATGAGAAGTTGTAGGCTCAGGAAGCTACGATCATGGTTACTTACAGCAACCAATCCCGACGCAACTCGAACGTGTACGTCATCCACTTCTGCTCCTTCTGTCCTAGAAGGTAAGCAAGAGCGGGGAATTTACGCGAAATAACATCGTGCAACTAGTCCAGGCATTGCGTCGAAATAATGAGTGAAATTCCGAACAAATGCCTTTTTGAAATGTTTTTAATGAGAAAGTTTCGTTCAGTGGTCCCTTTTAACATATCAAAAATGCTAGAATAGATCAATTGCCAAACCGGTTTTTTTTCGAAAACAGTTCCAAAAGTTACTTTTGCGTGAACGGATAATTCCCATTGCACTTTAGAGCAAAATGTCCAACAGAAAAAAGAAAGAGAACAAAATTATGAGAAAATATGGTTAGCAAAATAATCCGCTATCTTTCATAGGTTTCGTGATAGGACATATTGAGAAAACCCCACTTTTTTGGATTTCCAGCGAAAAATCACTATGTTTCAAAAAACACTGTGTACCTTTGCACCTATTTAGTACACGGAAAAGTGTTTTACAGGTGAGTGAAAGTAGACTCAAATTGCTGTGATTTCAAAAAAAGAACAATATCCTACCTATAATAGGTCATAAGTTATGACCCCGCAAAGTTGGCCATTTTTGCCTGTTTTTACGGGCAAAAAAGTGGAGTTCACTTTTTTTTAAATAAATCAAGTCACGTTTAGTTTGTATTCATGATGCCAGAGGATGAAATAGAGTCTATAAAATTCTGCGTGCATCTAAAAAAAAGCTCATTTAGACCTGTTATTTTGGGAATTACAAGGTTTCGAAAATTTCATTTTTTTTGCATTTTTGACTAAAAACGAAAAAGTTATTTTTTTTAAATACCTCGTTGCCTGTCGATCCTATGACAAATTTTACTGAGAACAAATGAAAGTGGAGTCAATTTAGCGTAATTAAAAAAAAACTGTCCTAGCCCTAATAGGTCACGAGATATGACCTTAGAAAGTGCACTCTTCCTGCATAGAGCAGCTAAGCGTACCGTAAAGTAGAACTGCGCTCATGTTTCGAAGTTTTTGTCCCAAATCAGTATATATATCTCTTTTATCATTTATAAAACGTCTTTTTCCATTGACAAATAAATAATTGTTTATAACAAAAGCTTGCACCACCACTTGTGATTACTTTTTGGTCATTTTTTAGTACTTTCGTGACAAAAAAGTAATTCTAATTGAATGAAAAATGTTTGATACACGTTTTTTTATCAATAAACAAATATTTTTTAATAATAATGGTTTATAACCAAATCTTGCCATAGCCACTTTTGATTACTTTTTTTTTACTTTTCTAACAAAAAAGTAATTATATTTGATTAAAAATGTGATATATATAATTTTTATCAATAAAAAAATAGCTTTTCAATAATATTTTCTAACAATATCTTCTAATGAATACTTTTTCTGCATTGAATGCCATACTTACCTCCAAGACACCTGTAATTCGTAGTATATCATTAAGCTATTTCCCTTTCGGCGAGCCTCTAGGGGTAAGCATGACACTACCCGA
>CAKNWT010255873.1:0-10199 GCA_932066315.1 Andricus coriarius | reverse complement strand
AAAAATTGTTCGAATAAAACTTATGTATTTCATGAAGGAGAATCTGAATCTGTGATAAAAAATTGGGGTTCCCATTTGAAATTACAAAGTTACCCCCACCCCTGCCTCCTGTGGGGGTGGGGGTGGGGTAAATTTTAACAAATCTTTTTTCCCCCTCGAAAATAAAAAGTTTTTATTCCAGACATTTTTTCCGTAGGATGCGTATTTTTTTAGATATTTCGTTGTCTCAAGTTAAAAAAAACACCCTGTATAACATGATCTTTCATCCAAGAACATTAAGCTAACATGGACAAAATTTCACACTCTCCTTCTTTACAATTTAGATTGATGAATGTAATCGACTTTGGGTGATTGACAGCGGGCGACAAGATTCGAAACCTGTATGTCCCCTGAAGATCCTAATCTTTGATCTCAGTAATGATCGTCTTATTCATAAGTACATAATACCTGGTTATCAAACATTCAATGGAAAAGCATCTCTGGTGACACCAATAGTGGAAATCGGAAAAACTTGTCTCGACACGCATCTTTATATAGCAGACGTGGACCAAAATGGTATAGAAGTTTATGACTTAAGAGCCGATCGTTCATGGAGATTGAATAACACAAGAGGAAATGCATTTGGTCCTGATCCTGAAACTGACGCTATGTTTATTACAATTGCTGGAGAGAAATTTGACTTGACTGACGGTGTGTTAGGAATGTCATTATCACCTGAAGGATTTTTCGATAAAAGGTATTAATGTATCAATAATTGATAATATAGAAGTATATGAAATAAATATAAAGTAACTGTTGAAAGACAGCCGGTGAACGTAGGTTCCAATAACTCAATTTAGGGAACTTGGACCACAAATATTGAAGATTTAGGTAGAAAAGTGAAGTTTGGACTTTCTGTTCATGATAGAAAAAAAAACGAGTTGCAGTTAATAACTGCGTATACGCGCTCATGAATGTCAACTTTGTTCTTTCTGCTTATTATGTATGAGAAAGAAGGTGACTGCACTCACAGTGTCATTAACTGAATCATGGAGCGTTTATGCAACCATGTTCTGGACTTAGCCGAGAAAACCTGTTTCTTCAATTATTCAATGATAAATTCTGTAAAGTACGAAGTTTTTTTAAGCACTCTTGTACTTTCTCTTGGGCTCTCTCATAATGTGTTATATTGGCAATGGCCTTATACGTCATTATGACAAATGAATTTTGCATAGAAAAATATCAGGAATGCCCCTAAAAGTAGAATAGTTACTATTCTCAGGTAAACATAATAATTGTTCATGTAGAATATTACATTATTTGCAGATATCTTTATTTCAACGCGCTGGCAAGTTATCATCAAAAATTCACAGATGTGGATTCGCTAAAACAAGGTGAATACCGGGAGCCTTTAGTTTATGAATCGATTTACAAGCGATCGAGTCAAGCTGGTGTACAGGCGACTTCGCGACGAGGGGTTTTATTTTTCCAACTGGTCCAGCAAACCGCCATTGCTTGCTGGAATATCGAAAAACCGTTTACACCGGAAAATGTCGTCACGATCGCACAAGACGAGGAAAAGCTTCAATACGTGAGCGGTATCAAGGTTATTGTAAACAAGTACGGTATCGAGGAGTTGTGGTTCAATACAAACAGGTTGCAGAAAACAATAAACATGACCTTGAAACCCAACGAGACGAATTTCAGAGTTATTCGTGGTAGCGTTGATGATATTATCAGGGGTACCAAATGTGAGCCCGGCGTTTATAGGTCAAGAACACCTGAGATCTCCACCTGGAAGAGAATATGATCTTGAATTTTACACAAGAAAGTTGAAAATTGTTACTTAGTCTGAGACTGATTTATTATGAAAATGTATTTTCATTATCAAATTTAATTATATTGTATATAAATATTCCTCTCATTAAACGAATTGAATAATATAATCTTAAGTAACATTTAAAGAATCTTTTTCTATAATTTAACCTGGCCCAGCCAAATCATTCCTGTATTTAGTCCGGAAAAATAACAATTTTAATGACAGTTTTGTTTCTACATCCGATGATTGACTGCTTGACGTAATGAGATTGGTCTAGAAATGGTGACTTTGAAAGAGTTTCTATTCTTGTTTTATTTTTATATTTTAGTTTGATCGCGACATCGAAAGATGGTTTAACTTTTAAACAAAAGTGAACACCTATAAAATGCTCTGACCTTTCTGTAGTTTTCCGAAGAGACAGTGTCTGATGAACTTATGGAAACCTGGGTAAAACTTTGGTATCGCCAGGACCGAAAATTAACGTTCTAGAACTTGACAAGCGACGAAACTCTTCGAAACATTTGGGCTCTGAGCAGCAATGCGCCTGTCATCTGCACGCTTCGTCGTTACGTTTCGAAAGGCAGCAATGAAACGGTTAACTAAATCGCTACACGCCGACTGTCACTACCAGAGCCACCCTCTTCTGTAGGCACACGTTCTGAAGTGGATTCTCTGGTTTTCGGTACAGACATTGCTTTTAACGAGAGGATGGAAATCGTCTCCTATTCAATGCCAAAACACAATACATTTAAAAATTTGATTTTAAGCAATGAAGGCTTTTGAGTTTACCCAATTGTTAAACTCAGGTAAGTTAGTTCATCATTGCATATAAAAGTAAGATTTAGGTTAAGCAAACGTTAGTATGATTTTGTGTGAAACGCATGTTTTGCGATCGACAAGGGTGGGTCGTGGAATTGCTTAAATACAAGGCGGAAATGGAGTTTCGCCAGCCGAGGAAAGGTCTCAAATCGTTTTACGAGGGTAGTTTTAAAACAACTTTACGAGGGCTGCTCAGAATTTCGAAATAAATTTGCATCAGTTTTACTGTCCCTATTATACATAACTACCAGTGTTTGGCACTGATACTCAGTCAGTACTGAAGTCACTACGCGGTGGCGGAATTTTGTAATACTCCGCCTTCCGGAAAGAAAAGATTAACGGGTTTCCCTTTACGGCCGAGGGAACGTGGAATATCGTGGATACCGTGCGTTGTCTAGCTTCATGGTGAAAATCTTTATGGACTTTTCACGGATCTGACTCCTTATCTACCAGAGTACTTTTTTCATTCGCATCTCAAATCCATTCAGGTTCTAAAAGGCTCCGTACTTATTGAAAACCTAAAACTTACCGGTTTCTAAAAGATAAAACGTACTTTATATCCTTTGTTTGGCAAACGAGATTTTACTACGACGTTTTCTTGCCATCAGCTGTAGTTGAATAAGAATGCTATTTTAGATAAGATATCAACCGTGTGGATAGAACAGGCCGATTCACTTCACACACGGTTTAAGCTTTAAAATTATGAACATCAAATCATAGTCTCTATAGCAATTATTAGAGGATAAGAAAGTTCACCTACAGCAAAAAAAATGGATACGTGATGTTTTAAATGTGGTACTTTGTGTGTGAGAGTTGATTTACAGATTCTTGAATCAGTTATTACAAATTTGGTATAGCGTCTTTATTAAAGCCCCTCTCAATAATTCATGGGCAACTCCAGTTTACATTGCCGGACTTCGGGCACGTAAACATACGGCATCCCTTGCAGAGGGCATGCAGAACGCACGCATTGCAGTTGTCTGTTCTAGTCAACGTGTAATTTACTAGCTAAGCTTTGCCTGATGCAGATGCAGGGCGCGCCGGTCATATCCAATAGTACAGGAACAGTAGGGTTTGTCGGTAACACTGATACCATTACTATGGTGCAAATGCCAAACCTGAATAGTGGGAGATCCTTTCAGTTGATCTAAACACTATCTCTCACTGAAATAATACAAAGTACACTATCTCGTGTTATAAAGATCTAGAATTACCGTACATAAAAATACTTGAAGAAGAAAAATAAGCTTAGTTTAACCGAAATTAATGCTATTTTTTCATAAAACATAATTCGTGAAATTGAAGAATTCATTTAAAAATAAAAATTATTTTCTGTCTCATCTTATTATCTTGATATCACAGTCTAGTAACTTAAATTTTCTTTAATTTCCACGCGGAATACTCTTCAGACGGATGACTGGTTTTAACGTTTTTTTGAAGTGAAACAATTAGCAGGCTAGTTGGTATCTAGTCTGTGTCTAGTTAGCCAGTCTAATGTAATTTTAAAAATAATTATTTTCGTGTAAGTAGTGTCTACTCTCACCAAAAATATTTTTCCTATGCTCACTGAATTACGGTGAATCTAGCCGCCCTTTTCCAGCTCCCGTGGGCTCACCAAAAATATTTTTACTACGCTCGCTAATTTCCGGTGAAGATCTAGACATGGCCTATTTTAAAATATTTAAAACAAATAATTGAATTTTACTTATTTTAATAAAAGCTCGATACTGTATTCTAATTTCAAGTACACTGTTAGAAATTTCTGTAGGAATTTTCAGAGACGCGTCACTAAAGCTTTATGCAGAAACCGTTTCTAAATTTTCCTAAACTGTAACAGAAATGTCAGCAACGGTAACTGCATAACGCTTCAGTCACATGTTTCAAAAAATTCAGTTACAGCTTAGGAATTTTCAGTTACTGTGACTGAAAATTTCAATGGGTTACAACATTTTTTTGGTTCATTAATTTTAATATAAAATATGTAGTCTATATTTGTCCTGAGAATATAAATAGTAAGAAAATATGAGTGAAGTTAATACAAACGACTTCTCATGTATATTTATGTTATAATAGTGCGTATTAGTTATTTGCCTACAAACTTCGCTCGTACATAGAATTACTATACTTTATATTTTTAAGACAAATAGACACTGCAAATTTATATAAAAATTAATGAACAAAACAATATCCGTTCTTTGATCTACGCTGTAAATCAATAAATGAGCGCAATGAGAGAGAGAGAATACGATAAAAAATAACAGACTTAACCTATCTAGCTAGTAAGGTGTCATTTGACGTAAACAGCGGACTCACCAAATATTTTGAACCTGGATCAAATCCTTTTCAATATTTAATTATTCCAATACATTTTGCACTTTATTGCCGCCGATTTCCACTGAACCACCATGCTTTGTCTCCTCAGAACGCGATCAAGAAGTAACGAGTGCGCATGCAACTGCGCACTTCCTTCGGTTACGATAACTTATATTTCTGTTACCGTTTAGGTATTTTGAAAAACTATTTGTAATTTTCAGACACCGTTTCTGAAGCTTGATGAAAATTTAGTAAATTTACTATAAAAGTTACTGAATTTCGTTTTCAGCAACATAATTTCGTAAATTACAGTTACTTTAGTATCTTAAATGTGTCGGAATTTTCCGAACATTTCTAACAGTGTATAAATCACTTCAAACTCATTAACAAAAAGTATTCTGCAAAAAAAGTCGATTGGAATAACTTTCAGTTTCAAAACGATTGAGGCTCACCGTGAAAAGGCAAATAATTTGTTGGGGTAGTAATCATTAAAAGTTAGAAAAATGTAAAGTCAATCATTTAAAATATTATTAAATAATTACTATAATTTAATTTTAAAGTATGAACAAGTAGTATTCTGATAAATATAGTATTATTTTACTGAATGAAGTTTAAATGTCTGATTGATTAAAATAGCTAGCAGGATCCGATGAACCACTCAAAAATATGTTCTTAATTTTTATGGAATCTATAAAACATTTTCTAAAGTTTACTGAATTGAAAGAAATTTAAAGATTTTAAGCTTGGAGAAACTTGCATTCCGTTTAAAATTTAAATCGACAAATTTCTACTCAAACCGCTTTTATGAAGCACCTTTTCATTTGGTTTCTCGAGATGGAACTTTTTCATTTGGACACGTTGAGATAAGCATGACAACTGGATAAGGACCAATTTTTTTAATTCAGTTTTTAACGATTTCATGTAATTTAGGATACTATTTATTACTAAATATTAGAAATATGTGAAAATTATATCTCCATTCACTCGAAAATTTATTTTTTAAATTATGATAATAACGGCTAAACAAAGAACGTTTGTTTTTTTCACTCTAAAATATATAAGATAAAAAAAAATGTTTTCACATCTCTAAAATATTATAAATGATAACCACAGGCTTCTATTTGTAATTTTGAGTAAATTTTTCATCATGTAGTAAAAACTATTGACGGAAATCACATACATACCGAATAACTCTTGAAAAAAATGATGATTTTTTTAATTTCTTTGGCTTATTGTAGAGGCTGGGATCCACAGTATTTTACTAAAGTGTTAAGACATTGTTAGAATTTTGTTCCTATATTCTGCCCTAGGCGCAAACTTACTGCAGAAAGTCGCGAAATTTCAAAAATGTGTAAATACTTTGATAATTTAATTTTATTTGCAATATTTTTTGATTAAACTGATATTTTGCCTTTATCTTGGGCCTAGTAGACGCAGAATTTTAGTGCCTTTCGTGATATTATTAGAAAAAACATCATGTTAATATTATAAGAATTAATGCACTTTAGAAATATAGTCAAACCGGAATTTGAGCTCGGGCTTGGTTCTGACCTTCGGCTCTAATTAAAGTACTCTGAACGTAAACAGTTGAGGCCGAAAAAGCCATTTCTGTTGGATTTTCCTGCGCCGTAAAAAATAGTTTAAAAATATTTTTCGTCTTTTCATCCTAATACGGAGACAAGGGTAAAATAAATATTCAACGGAAATGAGGAAGAAATTTTGCTGTTACATGTTACGAGAAATGTTTTTCCTGTTTACGTACTTGAAACGTTTGCGGACCGTTGAGTATCTCGCTTAAAATGAGAGCTTTCTCTTGAATGATCGGTCCGGATATTGAATCACCTCTGTCTCTCGCTAGCTTAAGCCATTTAAAGACAGCAGCATCCAAAAGCACATCACTATTTTGAAACTATGCATGCATAAGCGAAAAACCTTGCAAAACACTTGCCAACACTTGACAGTTTGAGATTACAAAACGCTGCAGTGGTATTTTTTTTGCACTGCACATGCATCGCGTCGGAAACTGGATTGGATATTTAAATAGACTTATAAAGTGAAAGGTAAAATAATTATCTGACTCGACTCCTCAAAAATAAATAATAGATTTCAAATTTGAAGAAAGGAATACTTTTTTATCGAAAATATAAATTAAAAATAATTTTTAATATCTTTGTGCCTTTTTCAATTGTTATTTATTGCAAACGATTATAAACAAAACAAAATAAAAAATAATTAATAAATATAAGTGCGCCAACGGTAATCAATCGAATTTTCGACGCGAAGCATGCGCAGTATGGAAAGATACCAAAAACGAGAGCACTGAAGTATGTCTGTCTGCCCAATACGATAGGAAATGGGGTTTCAAAGCCATTGTTTCGAAATATGTAAACTTGTGTGCTTCCCGCTTGAGACTGAACTGAAGCAACGTCGTGACGCAGTTACCAAGCTGGGCCGTTAAGGTATAGCGCCTTAACGCGACGCTCCTGTTTTGTCACGCCTGAGTGAGTAACGCACATCCCCAGCAGCTCCTTTCACCCGGAACCGCGGCGCGGCTTCGATTCTCGGAAGGTGCAAATTAAGGTGGTTAAAATTAAGGTTCGACTGTAATTTGATGTTTGTTCTTTATCCAGTTGTCATTCTCATATTTTCATAAATACCTTAATTCCGATGCGAACATTTTTCTAAATGTTGGTATATCAAAAAATACATATTTAACAGGCTCGAAAAAGTCCTTATTATATTTTCATGATTTTGTAACAAAAAATAGTAGTTTAAAAATTTATGAGACAAAAAACTGAAGAAGGACCACTTTATTTTTCCCTTTCCTACTTACAGAGAAAATTTTCTTAATTTTTTCACATCTTCAATGTTGATTTCTCAGGAGACACTTCTATAATTTTATAAACATTTTTAATCTGAAAACCTGTCGTAAGAAACTTTTTTCCCCTGTGCAATTGTATTTATGGTCCTTATCGAGTTGTCATTCTCATGTCTTCAATTGTAGCTTTCAAAATTTCAAAATTTTATAATAGGCACGTAGAAACCTTTTAATTTATATTAAAAATCATTGTAACTAAAACGTTTATGAACATAAATGCGCCTCAAAGGATTCAAAATAAGAAAATAATTGTTTAGTTAGTGTTATCTTGGATTGAAAACTGAGTACAAAGTATTATAAAAGAATTTGATAAATTGAAACATGTGTGCTAGATGGAGGTTCTTGTATAGCAGAAAATGGTATATTGCCATTAAGGATGGTAAAGCGCTTTGGCAATCGGCTTTTCTTTATTGTTTATTACTTTTTCATGGATTTAAACGTGTTAAATATTTAATGAGAATGTATAGATCCTTTTTTTTTTTTTTTTTTTTTGATATGTTAAATGCAATTATATTATTACAAAAAATATATGTTTATTTTACCAAAAAGCTCAGGATTGGGCAGAATATGGGAAGATTTTATATTAAAAAAGTATTTTGCATTATTTTCTTGAATTACCTGCTGGACGCAATACTAACACAACTAAACTAGAAAAAAAACGTTCAAAAGATGGAAAACATTTTTTTTAAATATTTAAGTTTCGCTTCAATTTTAAATTTCTCTTTGAACTTCTCATCAATCATCGGAAAGATGAGTTCTGTAAAGAAAAATTAAGTACAACAACTTTTAGGTTGAGGCTTACCGTGCTTTTGGAATCATAGACAGACATTTTTTAAACAGATAATATTGCTGAATTGCAAATTTTCTAATTAAATTTTCGAATTAAATCTCCTATTTATTTTTAAATTTCGCTCGTTATTCAAGTATGAATATTTCTTTGAAGCTAGAGCTGTCAGTATGCAAATTCAAAAGAAGGTGATTTTCGATTTGGCTAATAAAGGAAGTTTGGAAACGAGTACCAATTCGTTTTAAGTTCCATCCAATCGCACGTGACGTGAATCTGAGATCGAGTTTTGCACTGGGTCATATCAGGTTGGTTTCTAGCCGATACTCGTAAGGAATCGCTTACATTTTTCGCAGGCTGCTCAACGGTATAACCCAGCAATCTAGAGACTAGTTGGAAAAGCTTGTCTTTATCCTAAGTAAACTAGAGCGTTCTCGATCAGCGACTAAAATTGTATCGCCTACGTGGGATAAGAAACAATTCCGATAAAATTCGAACTCTATGCATAACAAGGAGGATATCCCCTATCTCGAGAATTCGCTTCGGGTAATGCAATTCACAGGCTCAGCAGGAAAGGAAAAATGTCGTTTCAAGCCTTAACTAACATATAGACTATTATATCTGAAACAAGGCAAACAGGAAAACGAACGATGTGATGCAAGATACTTGTACGTGGGAATTGGCGTGTCTCTGATATATGAAAGTGTTACTAAATTAATTATAAACATTTACGAATCGAAAATTATTAAATAATTCCTAGCTTGTGAAATCATCTTTCAGATAATCATTACACTGAAAAGTATATACTTAAAGCAGGGTGATCGCAGGTCAGGGACAACCTGCAAATCAAGGAAAAGTCAGGGAATTTCTCGTAAAAATTATATTTTTAATTACAATTTTTATTACTCGGTTGCAAGATCAACCATCTTGTTGAAACGTTATCCCTTTTGGGTGAAAATTCATCGGTTATGTTGACAATTTCTCTCTCTGGGTTAAAATTCAATTATTTTGGAAGAAAATGAACTTTTATGTTGAAAATTCATCTTGCAAACGCATCTGGTTGGTTTGAAAATTCATATCTTTTGGCAGAAATTTCATCTTTTTTAGGTAAAAATGTTACTATTTTGTTGAAAATTAATCTTTTTTAATTTAGGATTGAACCATTTTGTACGAAAACTCGTCTGTTTTGGTTAAATTGTAGAGTTTTTTGAAATTTTAAATTATAATCTCTTTTGGTTGAAATATCTACTCATGACATTTTTTGTTGAAAATGCACTTTTTTTGTTAAAAATTAAATTTCTTGGTAAAAGGTTGAACCACTTTGATGAAAAATGAGTTCTTTTTGTAGATTCATCCTTTCAGTTGGAAGTTGATCTCACTGGCTGAAAATTAAAGAACATTATTGAAATCACCTATCTTTTGTTAAAAATTAATTTTTCAAACTAAAAATGTATCTATTCCATTTCCGGTTAAAAACATAACATTTATAGTTGAAAATTTATCTTTCTTGGTAGCTAACTAATCTTCCTGGTCTTCAATTCCTCTTTTTTGTTGAAAATGCAACTGTTTGCTGGAAAATTAATTTTTTTTAGTTGAGAATTCAACTA
>CAKNWT010255860.1:0-10834 GCA_932066315.1 Andricus coriarius | reverse complement strand
GTTTTTTGAGGTTATGGACGAAATCTGACGTGATGGAGCCAAACGGACCCAGAATTCGAATTCAGCGACTCCGAAAACATATGATAGACATAGTCAGACTCCAGGGGTACTTTTCTCGATTGTTTTTGTGGAGCTGTGTTATTATTATTACTACCTACTATGTAAGCGTATAACAAATTTTAATTATTAAATTAAAAATTAACGACACTTTCTTGTTTATTATTGGACTATATATAAGTCGTGTAATATTAACTAGCAGATTGACACAATATTGTCTTCATGTCTCTCTGGATCTGCAATCTGCATTCTATATGCATCGGTTTAGATTTTTAGAGTTAAAATTGTAAATTAAAAACTTAAAATGCCTTTTGTCAGTCGCACATTGGATTTTCGACAATCTAAGGCCGGCCGATCAAATCGAAAAAATCGATCGGACCGTGGCACGGATCGAATGTCGGTTTTTCGACATTTGAACGCGTGGCCGATCGAATCGAAAAAGCCGATCCGACCGTAGCACGAATCGAATGTCGGTTTTTCGAAATTCGATCGACGAGCCGATCGAATAGAAAAAAGCGATCCGGCGACAGCGCGTGTCGAACATCGGTTTTCGACAGTCGATGGACGCGCCGATCGAATCGAGAAAACCAATCCGACCGTGCCACGGATCGAATGTCAGTTCTTCGACATTCTATCAGTGGGTCAATCGAATCGAATAAACCGATCCGATCGTAGCACGGATCGAATGTCGGTTTTTCGACATTCGAAGTGCTTCCAGTGTCGGATCGAAATCGGATCGAATTTTTTTGCACATATCAAAAAAATAGTTTAAATATCTTCCGCCTAGTGATACCATACTGTGGTTATCGGGTATTTTAATGTTTTTGATTTTTTCTTTAAATTCAATTGAGTTTTTTATGTTATAAGGAGAAGATGGCAAGGAATCGGAAATAATTTTGCTGAAAATCTTGGCTAAGTAATAAGTAGGAGTGCCTATGGAAGATACAACTGGTCTGAGTGGACAATTTTGTTTATTTATTTTTGGAAGTCCATACATCTTAGCAATGTTAGTATTTATTGTCAGTAAATCTGCTCTCTTTGTGCTAGGATTTAGGAAACCACTTGTCCTCCAACCATCTACCATTTTGAAAGTATCAATTTGTAAAAACTTTCAAGGGTTATAATTAATTTTTACATTCTCATTCATGAGAGTGTAATGTATTCGTCCAAGTTTTCGATGTCTGGTTTTTAACGGATCTTTACGTTTCGGCACTCACAGATTCCGAAAATCATAAAATTTTGTCAATGTCTGTCTGTCTGTCTGTCTGTCTGTATGTCTGTCTGTATGTCTGTCTGTATGTCTGTCTGTATGTCTGTCTGTCTGTATGTATGGTTACCTGAATTTTGTGGACTCGCTAACTTTTGAAGGATTTGTCGAATCGAGTCAGCCTTTGATAAACTTTTCAAGGGTCCCAAAATGAAGGTCAAGTTCGTTAACCAGATATTTTGGATCAAAATTCAAAAAGTGAGCACATTTTGAAAATTTTTGAGACCACTTTTTTTCAAGATTTGAAAATTTTATGTACGCTTGTTAGTAGTATGCAAAAAGACAAATCATTTATCCTAATGACATTTCTCGATAAAATCAAAATTGTCAGAGTTATAGCATTTTCAAAATCCAAAAAAACAAACGAAAATTAACATTTTAAGCCGAACAACGCACGATATGAAAAAAGCTCAAGAAGAGGAAAACGTTTCTTTTTGAAAGCCGTACAAGATTATCATAAGAGCTTTTTGAATTTTTTCGAAAAATCAAAAATTCAAATTTTGATCGCACTAAAAATAATAAAAAATCAAAAACTCCATTTTTCCGTCAAACTATGCAAGATACAAAAAAAGATGAAGAGATAAAAGTTGTGCACCTAAAAAAGATCTACAAGTTTGTTATTAATTACTTTTTGATAGCATTCGTAGTTTTTGGTTTATTCGTGAAAACAACATTAAAAATCAAAAAATTAAATTTTTGGACAAACGACACAAGCTATGAGAAAAAAATGAATAGACTGAAGTTGCTCATCCAAAAAACAGCTCAAAATTTTTTATTAACAATTTTCCGATAAGACGCTCAGTTTTTGTTTTAATCGTAAAAAAAAACCATTAAAAATTTAAAAAAATCTGCCCGCCGCGAGGGCACATTCTCATCGTGCGCGGCTTGCTTCGCTCGCAAGTTTGAGCGGGCCTAGGAAGCGCGATTGTTGGTTCTCGCGCTTCGCGCTCGATAACATATTTTTTCAAAAGCAATCATCTGTATAACCTAGTTGTTTAGCACGAAGCGCGAGTATCGCAATGAGAATGTAATCGTCAAGGCCGTATGTGCTTTGAGAACCCTCTATAAAGTCAAATTGAAAAAAAATGTTTAATTTCACTTTATGATTGTAGTTTATAAGGGGTTTGAATCATCGTTTTTGATTTACGCGCTCAAGCTGGGCGCATTTCCAGGGCAGCTGAGAATACACATTAGTGCAATGTACGGAGAAAATTTTAATGTCATCATGAAAAATAAAAATTGTACATTATTTTGCAATATCTGAATAAGCAGTGCCAGTACCCGATTTTTGACAACATAGTGTGCGAAGCGCGAGATGCGTGATAAGAATCTGTTCATTAAAGCCGAAGGAGCTTTAACAAAAGAGAATTCATAATCATCAAATTACAGTTGTTAAAGCTTTCACGTTTAATTTTAAAAGGTCTGTGCACATATGTGTGGAAAATACAAAGACCGAGCGCGTAGCGCGAGGTAAATACATTATTATCGAGCGCGAAGCGCGAGATGAATACATTATCGAGCGCGAAGCGCGAGAACCAACAGTCGCGCGCCCTAGGCGCGCTCAAACTTGCGAGCGAAGCGAGCCGCGCGCGCAGCGCGCAATGAGAATGTGCCCGCGTAGCGGGCATATTTTTTTATATGTTTAAGAATTATTTAACAAGCTACTCATTTTATTAGTGTAATTTTGGCGACACATCACTACGGTTACATTGCCTTTATCGACTTTGGTTACTAGAATCTTTTCCTTGTTCTTACACGGCGTGCCTGAACGGGAGTTAAATAAAATTTTCATGAACGTCTCAGATCTTTGCAGGATCTTTGAGTAGAACGTAAATATGGATGTTTTGGATAAAAATGGAAATATTTCGTCGAACTCTGTCAAAATAAAACTGATTGTAAGCTTTTTTTATACCTTTTTTCACTAATTTCGTATCTAAAGCGGCTTTTAAATACTTTTATCAAAGTTACGTATCAGCGAATCTCTACATTAATTTTTTGGGTCAAAGCGCTTTATTTAAACAAAATTTTCCCGCTTATCTGGTGTCGCTATTTTATTTTTAGACAGCCACATAATTTTTGTAAGGTCAAAAAATAGTCTGGTTGATTTGAAAACAGTGAAAATTCTTGCATTTAGTAATAATGGAAATCATATCTCCTGATCGAAAA
Organism: Andricus coriarius; assembly: GCA_932066315.1. Lineage (NCBI taxonomy): Eukaryota > Metazoa > Arthropoda > Insecta > Hymenoptera > Cynipidae > Andricus > Andricus coriarius. Next base: position 7,344 of record CAKNWT010255860.1, on the reverse strand, counting down.
CAAAAATAAAAAACAGAAAAAGGATAAACATAAATGATCAAAAACCAATGATATGCTTGCCTGTTTACGTTCGTAAATTATTTTTATCCACAATTTGTCTGATGATAATATTTATTTAGGATTCTACAATTAACAAGCAATGGAATCCATTCGTCATGACTTTAAAATCACGTGGGAAAAGTATTAAGTTGGAAGAGCGAATTCTAATTATGATGAACAATTATTGCGGGCTGTTTGTGAATACAACTCTTCTCATATCTTAGTGTTTTCTCTGGTAAAATATACAAATACATTACAAAATTTCAATTAAGTTTCAGTGATCAAGAATTAATTTCTCAAATTAGTGTAAAAATGTTATGATATGAATCTTATTTAGATAAATCCATAAGTTCACAGCTTTATTCGAGTTATTCTCATTTTTGACTGCAATATAAAGGCTAATTTATAATGATCAAATAAAATTCAATGACATTAAAATGTAAGAAAAGTGATGACGTAGAAACTTTCAATTTATAAAAATTAACTAAAAAAATACGAAAATTAAGCTGCAGTCGTTCAAAAAGAGTCCGAAAAGACGGCAGGTAAAAACGACATTCTCGTATAGCGACTGTATCAATTAAAATTAAATCAGAAATAAATGTGCATTCAATGGACGTATATTTTTCGCTAAAAGTACTTGATTCAAACAAAGTTTTCCCGCTTATCTGGTTTCGTTAGCTCGTTTTAAAAAATAGTGGGAATTTTTTGCATATTGCGTGTAACCAGACCATTTTTTGACCTTAAAAAATTATGTAGCTGTCTAAAAATAAAATAGCGACACCAGATAAGCGGGAAATTTTTGTTTAAATAAAGTTCTTTGACCCTAAAAATTAATGTAGAGATTCGCTGATACGTAACTTTGAAAAAAGTATTTGAAAGCCGCTTTAGTTACGAAATTAGTGACAAAACGGTATAAAAAACCTTTAAACCAGTTTTATTATGACAGAGCTCGACGAAATATTTCCATTTTTGTCCAAAACATCCCTATTTATGTTCTACTCAAAGATCCTGCAAAGATCTGAGACGTTCATGAAAATTTTATTCAACTCTCGTTCAGGCACGCCGTGCTTACTCATAAAACTATTGGTTACGTTTATGAAAAATATCATAAAGCTATGTGTCAATACTTAACGCAAGAAAACCGAGGTGACTCTAGTGTTATAAAAATGGAACCAGGTAGAAATTGTGCATATTAAAATTTTGTTGGGCGAGAGATGCCGCTGGGGAGACTTGCCACAATTTCGCCATCTTTACAACTAATTTGAAAATTTTCTTGGGCGAGGGATGCCGCTCAAGAGATTTGCCGCAGTTTTACCATCTTTAGAACTACTTAAAAAATTTTCTTGGGCGAGAGATGTCGCTGGGGAGATTTGCCGCAGATTTGCCATCTTCACAGCTACATAGAAAATTTTCTTGGGCGAGAAATGCCGCTAGGGAGACTTTCCGCTGGCGATAGATGCCGCAGATGTGACAATTCATCCTGGGAGACTTGCCGCAGATGTAACAATTAGTCCTGTGAGCCTTGCCGCAGATTTGTCACTTGGATGTGGACTTGAAAATTGTTCCCGGGTGAGAGATGCCGCTGGAGAGACTTGCCGCGGGTGAGAGATGCCGCAGATGTGACAATTAGTCCTGGGAGTCTTGCCGCAGTTTTGCTGTTTCAATATGGACTTGAAAATGTTTTCCAGATGAGAGATGCAGCCTCGGAGACAATAAGTCCTGGGAGACTTGCCGAAGTTTTGCCATTTTCATTTGGACATAGAAAATTTTTTGGAGGGGAGAGATGCCACCGTGAGACTTGCCGCATGTGAAATTATATGGACCCCTTTTACCACAGTTTAAACAATAGTTTCATTACATAAACAAATAATACAAAATCTTTCTACTGGTATGAAATCAGTTTCTTACTTCTTCTATTAAATTTTCTGGCTGCACTTCGTTTACACTATTTACGTATTTCGAACCTAACCTTATTATATGTTTCCTAGTGCTATCTAAAAAGTTTTTATATTTTTATAAAAGATATGAAACTCACACATAAAGAAAACTGCACGGAATCTTTTTTAATTTATTTTAAGGTATTCTTTTCTTATATTTTGATACATTCTGTCATTACATTATATTGCTTCGTTCTTGCAATTTCAATACGTTTTTGATACAGATCTGATAAGCGGCAAACCAGCTGAGTTTCCGACACGTAATCGATTCGAATTTTCCTTTTCAAATAAATTTCAACTATTAGTCTGGAAGATGTCGTATTTATTATAGGTTCTTATCTAAATTTATAGATTATTTACGATCTGTTATTGGAAGTAGTGCAAGTTGTAAAATTTTCGGTTAGAATGCCTAATTATAAGGTTCTGCAAATTTGTGAAGAACATTGATTTAAAATTAAAATATAATTGAATATTTTATTTTGGTTAATGGTTACTTGAGGCTCCCCCTTAATTCAATAAAATCCCAGCATTAAAAGAAAATTGGTTAAGAATCGGTAAGACAAAAAAGTACGGCAAAAATAAATGTTTCTCATTAAATATTTTTTGTATGTTTCAAATTTTTTTCGTGGAAAAAAATCTTTTCTCTCTTTGAAAACACCATCTATAAAAATATTGCAATTCTGGAAAGTGAAATTAAATACATTTTTCCCGAGACCAGCCTTCCAGTACGACACTACCTTGAGAATGATCGACTCCAGACTAAAAATGATCAGATTCTATATATTAGATACTAGATATTATGGATATGGGATGAATTTGACAAAAATTTGTAATTTAGTTAGAAAATGTTATATCTTGTGAAATGGGTATCTAAATTATACAGCAAAGGACCGGTTCGGACCCAGACCAGCAAGAATTTAGTGTCTTGGCTCGAAACTGGACACTTAAGAACTTAATAGGTCTGCGTCCGGACCTATTAACAAAAAATGTTTAAGGTATAATCCAAACCTACAACTTAAATGAATCTTTTAAAGTAGGATTTAAGCGAAAAGGTTCCAATATATGGCATGCATGGATTGTATGTCATAAGTTTTTAAAGTTTCTAATTTTAATGCGTAATTCAAAAATTAAATGCGGGATGGACACTTAAAAATTTAAAGGGTTCGAGCCCCGACATGTTGATAACAAAATTCCGTTAAGGAACCCTTTAACCTGGAGTTCAAACTAAATGTTTTCGATCCCTGTATAAAAGAATTGCACTTATTTTCAGCGTCAATGATATTTAATAGTTTTAAAATATGCCAATGATGTATATATGTATATATTTCTAGAACAGACTATATGGGTCCAGTATCCTTAATGAGAGTGAACGAGACGGATTGCTGAAAAAGTGTTCTCCGTCTATAGTATGAATCTTGGGGTCGAAGTTAGAGTAAATTATCAAGCTATAATCTTTACATAAATTGCTTTATATTTTGAAAATGCTCAGCAAGTACATGCGATCATTGTGTAAATATAGATTGCTTTGCTTGTAACCATTGCCAAGTGTTCAGTGAACTTTTGAATTAAAAAAGACATCAGTCTATTATTTTCAGAGGTTTAAATATTTCAATCATTTTGTTTTTGTCTTCACAGAAAAACGGTGTAATTCGAAACAGAAAGAGAAGGGATCAAAAGTTACCAATTCTTCTGTGCAGAAACAAATGATTAACAGTCTCTTGTTTGCTTCTTTGAAAAAAATTAGCTGTCAAAACATTAACTTTTTTCAAACCTTTTTTCGTTCAATTGCTTCGCCACAAATGAATTGGTAACTTTTGATAGGCTAATTTTTATCTTGATTTTCCTTCTCTTTCTATTCCCGATTACACTTCTGGCAGCCAACGCGAGTGTTCCACTACTATATTGGTCATTTCTCAAGTGTATCCACTCTAATTTTTTTGTCAGTTGGATAAATGTTTAACGTGGGGGAAGAGGTGAAAATTTTGTAATTTTCGTGGGTATAGTTTTATTTGGCGGTGTGCAAGTATTCTAATGGCGATAGAAAAAATGTTGCCTATTACTGTTTCGATAGATTTTTTCACGCCCCATATAAAATTCCCATATGCATATAATATACCTATAATATATATTTTTAATTAATCAATGATATTAAAGATATGATGCCTATTTGAAAATTTCAATCATATCATTGTACCCAAACTTTCAGTCGGGAGTGTACCGCCATTAGAAGAGTTAAAACATGGCCGAAATAGAGGATATCCACGACAGCGCCGCCCCCCCCCTCCCCCTCTAAATATTTTTTTGCAGGTATATCGGTAGTAAAAAACAATAATTTTGCAAAAAATATGTATAAAATTCCACCAAAAACATCTGCGATGCAAAAAAGCTGCCAAGTACAACTGCATGTACTTATGAAATCAAAGTTGAAGTCAAAATTGGGGAAAAATATTCATAATAAAATATATATTAGGAACTTTTTTTATAAAGTACCCTGTAGACATTTTTAAAATAAATTTTTTAAAGCTATATTAGACATTACACAATTTGGCCGGATTATATTATACTATAAATTTCGCATACTCTGCATTTTTTATTAAAATCATCTTTGAATGTCACCGGCAGTAAGAGCTCTGACAATGTACTAAAATATACATCTTGATCTTATGAATTGCACAATACACATACAGAGAATAAAGTTAACTTCGACATTCATCAATGAGTCGTTGAATTTTCATGAGTTATGATTCTTTATGCGTACATTAAGTGGCGGAGAATAAGACTGCCGATTACATTTGCTTTTTCAATTGTATGTCCTAGTATGTTTATAGAAAGGTTTTGTGATCATTATATAGCTTAAGCAAACTGCATACACGATTATCACACTTTTTTCTTTCACAGGATGTTTTCTACTCTCGTAAAAACTATAAGAAACCGGAACTGCAAATGTCACCCCATCAAGCATTTGAGGAAGAAGTTTCTTTACTTGATACCTTTTTCCCCGGTAATTATTTTTTTTTTTACTTGCAAACTGATTTTTAAACATGGTATGAAATTCAACTAATTTACGTGTATCATATTTTTTTTGTAACAAGATGGAGAAGCTTACTGCTTAGGGTCTGCAGACACAGATTGCTGGTATTTATACACTCTCAACAGAGAAAAATCGTCGAAAGAAGACAGAGAACCTGATCAAACTTTGGAAATCCTTATGACTCACCTTGATCCAGATGTGATGTCGATTTTCACACGAGAGGTGTGTTCATCTGCAGCTGAAGCAACTGAAAAATCTGGAATCGACAAACTAATACCTAGTATGGTGATTGACGACTTCCTGTTCGAGCCTTGTGGTTACTCTATGAATGGAGTATCAAAAAGTGTAAGTGTTATTGATTTTTTCTTGTACAGCAATCTTCTAAATTTGTTCATATTTTCAGACACGTCCTTGAAAAAGGGGCAAGTTGTCGGGATATTGTTTTCGAGATATTCGTGTTTGCAGTTGTCGGTGTGAAAATTCCGGTTTTCAATGCGGCGAGGGGGGGGGGGGGTGATAATACTTTGACTTATGCTTACTCTCTTAACAATATACTCAAGTCCTGGAAGAAATTGAAAATCGGTATGTTTTGTGTTTGAAAAAAAAAACATGTTTTTGACCCTTTTGCTTCCTCATAGAGGATGCTTTGTGATGGTAACAATTTCCAAAAAAATTTAATTTATTTAATTAAAACATCCTCAATTTAATAATGTCTAATACAATGTTATATGCGATTTTCCGGATGTGTGTGCGGATGTCACACTTTTTTGTGAACACGATAACTTGAAAAGGGTTGCAGATAAATTGATGAAATGTTGAGGGTTTATTTTCACCACTAATGTCTTGGAACTGACCGAAGGATTTCTAAAAATATTTATTGGACTTTTTTAGCACTTTATAATGTATTAAAAATCGGTTTATTATAGTAAAACTTTTTTCATTAACATAATTCAAAGTTGATGCAAGAATATAAAAGATTCATTGGTCCGAGACGAGTCGATTGACCTATAATATCAATACATTTTATCAAAGAGTATGGAAGTTATGGTAATTTATATCTTTTGAAAATCTGTTTTTTATAGTAAAAGATTATTATTATTCACATAAAAGATTCCTTGGTTCGAGACGAATCGATTGACCTATAATATTGATATATTTTATTGAAGAGTAAGGAAGCTATGGTAATGCATAATATTTGAAAATACGGTTTCTTATGGTAAAACTTTTTTCACTAACATGATTCAAAGTTGACAAAAGAATAAAAAAGATTCCTTGGTTCGAGACAAATCGATTGACCTCTAATGTTAATACATTTTATTGAAGAGTAAGGAAGTTATGGTCATTTATATTATATTAAAAATCTATTTGTATATTAAAAATGTTCTTATTCTCATAATTTAAAGTTGATGTGAGAATAGAAAAGATGTGTTGATTCGAGACGAATCGATTTACTTAAAATATTAATATATTTTATTGAACAGTAAGGAAGCTATGGTAATGCATAATATTTGAAAAAACGGTTTTTTTGTGAAATTTTTTTCATTAACATAATTCAACTGTGATTTTAAATTTTGTTTTAAAAATTCGTCTTTTTTCGTTGAATTCCAATGTTTTTGATAAAAAAACTTAATTAATTTTTGTTTAAAAATTCAACCTCGAGTTTGAAAGTTAATTGTTTTAATTGAAAACTTAACTCTCAACTTAAATTAACTTAGTATAAAGCTGGCAAAGGGATAGGGTGCCATAGAATTGCCCTTTTCCCTTTTCCAGCTCGAAAAATTCACGTTTTTAATACAAAATTTGATTTGTCTGATTTGTCATTCTATTTAAATTTTTGAAGCTATGCTTCTTTAAGGACGATAGGCCGAGGACGGTAGGCCGAGGGGATCGAACTGAAAAATCATGTAACACAACGTAACGCAACGAAAGTGAGTCATCTTCATGGAGACTATATATAGTCTCCATGGTCATCTCATGACTCTCTCTTTCTCTCGCTCTCTCTCCTTCTTTCTACTTCCTTCTTCCTTCCTTCTTTTCCTTCTTCCTTCTTTTCGTTCTTTTCCTTCTTCCTTCTTTTCCTTCTTCCTTCCTTCTTCCTTCTTTTATCTTCCTTCCTTCTTTTCCTTCTTCCTTCTTCCTTCCTTCTTCCTTCTTTCCCTTCTTCCTTCTTTTCCTTCTTTGCCTTCTTTTCCTTCTTCCCTCTTTTCATTCATCCTTCTTCCCTCTTCCTTCTTTCCCTTCTTCCTTCCTTCTTTTCCTTCTTCCTTCTTTTCCTTCTTCCTTCTTTCCCTTCTTCCTTCTTTTTTCTTCCTTCTTTTCCTTCTTCCTTCTTTCCCT
>CAKNWT010255859.1:0-15276 GCA_932066315.1 Andricus coriarius | reverse complement strand
TTCCTTTTCCCTGGCACATGTTACGCGATTATTTCAAGCTCAAACGTGCTTAATAGATTCACGTGTCTCGATACAAATGAGACTCATTTTCTGCGATTTATCAAACATTTGAGAATTCAAACTCATTGCTATCTCTTGCACAACCGCGAGGATTTGTAAACTATACTCTTGTCATCCTCACAGTTCTGATAACTGTATACAATTATCATTGGTGATTAAAATTAATTTCAATATAGCGATTCCTCATGATATTCGTACTTACAAAGATGAAGGGATCTTTCTTTCGGAAAAATCCATTTTGTAAAATCGATATTTGTAATCAAATTGCACTCACCTGAAACAAACAAACCAACATTATTTGTTAGTAATGAATTAAGTTATCTGTTGGAGTGAAAACACCAATGAAGACCTTAATCTAAAGATTAATGAGCAACATCAGGATATTAAAGAACGGCACGTGCCTCTGTTTAAACTTTCAACCTTCTTGGCTGAAATTTGGACTCAAAAAGTGAAATTTAAGCCTAAGGAATTAAAATCCTTAAATTGGTTGTATATGAAATTTTAAACGCTATATGCACTATTAATCGAGAATCTTAATTAAATTTTTGATTATACCGTTAAGGTACCTCTCAAATTTAGGGTATTTCCACGACATTTTTACCTCATGATTATAATTAAATGTTTTGACATTAGTTCATCATAAAGGAAGCAGTAATTTTAAATACATGTTGCATTCTTCTGTTAATGGTACAGGGGTCCTATATTAAAATATTGACATCATAGTTGTTTTCTGTAAATCATACAAGAACGGCAAGACATACAGAAAAGTCCGCAAATCTCACAGGATTTTCTGTAAACATGACAGAAAACGCATACTTTCACCATTCATTAAGCCTTTAAGAGTCTCTTTTTTCTCTATGTTAAAGGCCCTACTGATACATATATCAGTGAAGGGAACCAATTCGAATAATTCTTGGACTATGGACTCGCTTTCGCGTACTATAGGTCGCGTTGGAATTCTTCTCGTGTGTTGTTTACGTTTTCGAAGGCTGGAGATTTGAATGCAATCCGTGAAAGAGCAGGTCCCTCAATGATGCAAGCCAGATAAACAAGATGATTCAGTCCTTGGTTCCATGGACCCACGTGGATCCGAAGGACGCACGTGTCACTAACACATGCAGGTACAGTTTACAGACAGGTAACTTCGCCCTTATTTAGAAAAAGGCGCCTGAACTCTTGCTGGTGCAGAACCAGACTTATAATCAATCACCCTGCTGCTCTTTTGTCACGCCCACAGGTAACTGGCCTCGACACAAAAAATGCAGCATGCATCCATTAGTCTTCGCCAATTGCTTTTAAGCGTATTATTTTTATGATACGATTACACTAAATTCCAAAGTTAAATTTTTATCTGAATTTGGATATTGACTCTGGAAGCAATTTAAGATTCTACGACACAGGTACACTGTATTAGAAAATTGTAATATAAATGTAAATGGTTTAAAACGTCTTGATACATCTTATCATAAATGTCATACAAGGAGAGACCTAATATGTCAAGTGTGGTATCAATTTAGTTTCCCAAAATCATTTCCATAACTTCCACTACCAGGTTTCCTGGCGTTACCAGAATTAATGTAGACATTTATGTCAATTTTACAGAATTAATTATAGCATTGATAAAACATTCATTTAAAAACACAAAATTTCTGTAAACGCTTCTGAAAAAATTTGGCTGTCACTCGTTCTCTTAACTTATTAACAAAACATAACTAAAAAATGTATGGACATTTTGTTTTATAAATTGAGAAACTTCAGATAATCGCGATATATACATTTTCAAAACTATCCAAAAATAACCATGCCATTCTTATTTAATCCTAATGTTCAAGGGCTCATTCTATTCCTTAAAAGATTATCGATAAATATCTTTGGTACGTTTTTATCAAAAATATTTCTTGTAAGAAATTGTTTATAAAATTGACAATTGTATTTAGAGGTATATAGAGAATCCTTTAGAAAATAAAATGGACCTAAACAATATTAGAATTAAACAAGATTTGTACCTTTAACCTAAAGAGAAAGAAAAAACATAAAATTCTAAATAACTATTGTTGAATACACAATGTTTAATTGAAATTTTTTTTTCTAAACTTCGTCTTCAGTTCTCTTCCAAAATTAACAACAGGAATATTTTCCTCAATTTTATAAATCATTTTTAACAATGCTAATTTTTGAACTAAGGATAACTAGTGCATTCAGGTTGCTCACGCAAAGAAACAGTTTTTATAAAACAACAATTTCACACATCGTCATAATGTCAATTTTCCACATTCGTTGTGAAGGAGATTTTTTCGCTTCCATGATGGCTTTATATCGAATCGGTTTTCATAATTTAAACACAAAATTCGGTAAGACAACCTAAGTTTTTTTCCGTGTTATTAAATTGACGGATTGTAAAACTAAATTCCATAGACCGGATTTTCCGAGGTATTCCACAGGCCGAAATTTGGGTAAAATTTAAAAAAATTATAAATTCTTTTCAATTGCAATATATTTAATTGTAAAATAATTTGCAGTAAATAAAACAGGATGGTTCCATTTTTATTTCAATTCGAAAATGTCTATATGATCAAGATATTGAAAAATGTTTAATTGTCATTTTATCAGCCCCGAATCGTATTAAGTTCAAAATTGTAATTTTCAAGACTAACTTTAATGATCACTGGGGGATTATATTGACCATCAATAATAAATTTGTTTAAGAATGTTGAAAGTTAAGTTGTTTAAATAATTGCACAAACACTAATCTTGTAAATTTTCTATTCTTTATTCTTTACCGTTTTTTCAAAACCGTTGGTTTCCGAAGGATTTTAATTTAAGGCTATAGAGTTTTCAATGGTTCAAAATTCAAGTGTAAAATTGTTCGAAAATTTTTAAATTTCACTTTAAAAAAAGTCAAAAAATGTATGCAATGTCAAAAAGAAATTGATTCATAACTGATCAGGAAATGATGTATTTGATAATACATCAAAGATTTTATCCGAAAGGTGTAATATCAGCCATTAACTCAGATTTGGAAAGATTTGAAAAGTGTGATTAAATTTGACGGATGAGAATGCCAAACACTTGATTTTATGAAATAGTGATGGAAAATTTGCAAAAATATCTCTGATAAATAAATTGCAATAGCTCTTATTCCAAGTTTAGAATTGGAAACCTAAAAAAGTAGAACACCAACTACAGATATAGTTCCCTATTCTTAAAAAATTGATTAAAAGATTGATTAGATTTGATTAAATTAAATTAAATTAACAGATTAAACTCGTTTCGTCTGATAAAATCGTAAAGTTCTATCTCTAGAATCTGCAGTCACATTGGAAAAAATTTTTGGTTTGGACAACAAAATAATTTGATTGGTATTTGTGCAACAAAATGTGTTGGACCAACAAAACAACATTTTGTTGCATGAATAATTTTCTCATGGCAACGGGTGCAGGTATTTATAAATTCCTGTTTAAAAACAGTAATTGGGGAAAGAGTAGATGTTTCTTATAGGTTGTAGGACGGATGCAGAAGGATACAAGAACACGAATAAAAATGTACCCATAGTGAAATTGAGCAGACTGATCATTGGGACAGCATGGGGGGCCCATACTTGCCATTAATGCAATAATAAATAATAAATTCAATGGTAATTATTAACAATGAATTATTGACAATGATTTACCATTAATATACAAAATTAATATTTGTTTCATTGGCAATTGTATTTTGCCAAGTTGACAAGCCGAGCCTTGACGTGGGTGTAGACACCCTAAACTTTGACGCAAATTGATCCAATACTGCCCCTAATATTGGTCCACTATTGCAACATTAGCTTCCAATATTGGCTGAACAATGGGCCAATCGTACATTTCCTACTGGATAAGATGCAGGAATTTCTCTCCACTCCTGTATTCTCCGACAGAGAGTGAAACGACAAAAACTGAATGACTGCAGCGTAGTCCTCGGATGGTCCTCGGCATGAATTCTCAGATTCTGAGGGTTGTCGCCCCGAAATGGTTGGCACGTGTAACCCCCCTCCAACCTTGAAATCAGAGACAGGTAAAAGCTTAGGCCTTAGTTGGAATCACCGAGAGGGATCTTTTAGTTTAGATTTAGAGTTTAGAATTTTAGACTTAAAGTTTAGAGGCAGAATTAAAATATTTCTAGACATAGAATTTCAATTATGTTAATCGTCTGATAAGAACATCTTTCAATTATTTTTAATAGTTTCGATAAAGACTTGTGAATTAAACTATCAGAAATAAACGACAGAGTCAGACAAGTTTATTTTAATAAAGATTAAAAATACATTTTTGTTGCCCATTAATTTTTTTTATTCCCTGCTGTAAACATTTTGCACGGTCATTGAAATTGAAAAAATCGATCTCCTAAAACCGAAAAATTCTTTATTTGAAGTAATCAAAAAAATTTCTGGTTAAAAAATATAAATCCACGCTATCATTTTCAGTGCTCTAAATTACAACTAATCCTCCATTTTCACTCTTTTCACTCTTAACAATCAGAAAAACAGTTAATAGCCAAAATTTTCTCCCTCCATAATTCATTAAAAATGTTCAAAATAAAAGAAGTACCTCTTAAAGTTTAAAAAAATTTGAATACAAAAATTTCCTCCCTTTCAACTCGATAAAAATGTTAAAAATAAAAAATTATCCTCTTCCAAATCAGAGAAAAGATTGAAAATATTTTCCCACTTTAACTCAATAAAAACGCTAAAAACAAAAAAAGCCTCTTCCGATTCAGAAAAAAATAAATACCCAAAATTTAGTTCCTTCTGACTCTAGAAAAATCTTAAAAATAAAAAACTTTCCATCGCCCAATTAAGAAAAATTAAAAGCGAAAATTTCCTCACTTCCAACTCAATAACAATGTTACACTGCTGAAAAACTGCCTCTTCCAATCACGAAGAAAAAAAAAATTGTATCCCTTGCAAATTAATAAAAATTATACAAACAAAAAAAGGACCTCTTTCAATTCAGAAAAAATTGAAAAACAAAATTAGCCCCTTCCAACTCAATAAAAATGTTAAAAATAAAAAAATTATCCTTCTTCCAATTCATAAAATATTGAAAACCAAAATTTCCTTCCTTCCAACTCAATAAAAACCTTAAAAATATGAAATTTTCCTCTGCCAGTTCAACCAAACTTAAAAGCTAAAATGTCCTTGTTTCCAGCTCAATAAAATCGGAAAAAAATTAAATATAAAAATTTCTTCCTTTTCTTTTAAAAATATAATGGTGAAATTTAAACGTTTTAATATAAATAAAAACTTTAAGTTGACTTTTTTTAAATTTTAAGTCGTTTCAAATTAATAATTGTTCAAATATTATTTATATATCACAATTCAACACTTTCACCAACAAGCTAAATTTTCTTCAATGGAACAATTAAAGTTACAACGTTCACAGTTTAAATTTAGCACTATGAAATTTTAGCGATTCAGGCTTTGTATTTCAGACAATTATGTTTCCCATTATTAAAATTGTAAACTAAAGCTTTTAAGTTCAATCATTTTATACTAAAATTGAAGAGGGAATTATAAACAATTGTGCGTGCATGTGTGTGTGTGAAAGTCATTACAGATTTTCAAAAGTTACAATAAAATAGGAGGCAGTGTAGCTCAGATAGTGGTGTGCTGAAAGGTGTTAGCACAAGAAGGTATAAATGTTGTAGTGTTTAATAATTCATAAAAATAAATTAAAATCTGCGAGGATTAAACTGAAAGTTTTATCACATCGTGAACATCAATTGTCCAAGTGGAATGTTTAAAATGTCATTTTTGAATGTTACAATGTCTGTTGCTTCAATTTATAAGATTTAATTTTGAAATTTCTAATATAACGAAATTATTTTAAAATAGCGTAAAAAGTATAAAATGACATACTTCAGACCAAATAAAAAGACCTTGATGATGTTAAGGGATCGTCCATATATTACGTACGCCGTTTTTCTTTTGTTTAAATAAAAACGAGAACACAATTGCTGTGAAGTGGAGAAGGACACAGCGATATAAACAAAAGAAAAACGGCTTACGTAATATATGGACGATCCCTAAGAAGATGCTTTAATCGAAGTTTCGAGAGTCGAATGCTCTCCTTATCAGGAAACAGGAATCCAAGTCACAAATAAGTCATTTATTTTTATAAAAATTGGAAAAACCAAAATGCCGTAGTAAAAAAGATTCATGCTCTTACAAAAATTCCATGTCAAGTTAGTTTTGAAGTTTTAATGTTCACATCGAGTTACCTTGGAGCAGAACGTTCGTTCTGTCTTCCATTTTAAATTTAACCCAAGAACAACAACGTATGGGTGGAATCCCAACCAAGCTCTGATTATACTGTTAAAAATGTTTGTAATTTTAATATAGATTTACTATACATTTGTATATTAAATCTCAAAACTGGGTCTATGAAATATTAATTAAGAGGCTGTATAGTAAATTTCATATACATGTATATTGATCAACTTTTAGAAAAGTCAGGTAATTTTACTTTCAACAAATTAAAAATAATTATGGCAGTAATTTTCAATTCTAAATAATGAAGCATAATATTTTTCGCTAGTTAAACATAAATCATACTGGTTTTCAAGTGGAAAAGTTCAATTAAGCGAATTATTAAGACACCCAACCTAAAAAAAGTGGTACTCACGTTAAAATTTTGACACTTACAGTGAATTTTGAAGAAAATTCCACCCGTGCGTTGAACTTTGATTATAAATAAGAATTTAATCGATGAATGTTAGTTTATTACTTTAGTTTTAAATATTTGACCAGATTTGGATGCATCAAAGAACTTTAAACTTTCACGCACTGTGTTTTACTATGCATGTATATTAATTCTACAAGATGATGGTATATTAAATTTACTACACGTATATGCATATTGCTTCCAATACATTTATAGTAAAATCGCTATAGAAATTTCTAACAGTGTACTTAAAGCTGCGTATGCGTGAATATTTCTTATCACCTTCTCCTTCACAGTACCCTCAAATCTAGTCTTATTCTAACCTTTGCAGGTCAGGAAGGACAGGAAAAACTATTCATTTTGCGAAAAATGTGGTAAATGTTTATGTGGTGAGCATAAAAAAGTGATTTGATATGGCGGCCTGATTGCAGATGATCTTTCAGAATAATTTGATTCAGAAACATGATACCTATACTTCGTTCACGACCATTTTTTTCCCACAAAAGAAAAGTTTTTTATACCTAATTGATTTTGAAGAGTTTTTTCGTTCTGTCTTCCATTTTAAATTAAAAAAAATTTTTTTCAAAGAATTTACTCAGACGTATAACATCGCACTCTAACTTTTACCATCTACTAATAAGAAATTATTTAATGTTTTATTGTTTAATAACCCTAAAAGCTCCAATATATAGTCATTCAATTAGGAAATATTTATATTTCAAATGAAAAATACATATATAAAAAAAGCGTTTGACAAGATGGATAGAAGTAAACTTTGGGAAGTCCTAAAAGAGTACGGAGTCAATGGATAACTCCTAAAAGCAATACAAGCAATATATGCTGGTAGCAAAGCGAGTGTAAGGGTTAATGGGAAACTGAGTGACTGGTTCGATATTATGCTTTCGCAAATGACAAGGTTGTTGCAGTAGAATCAATCGAAGACTTGCAAAGAATGTTGATTAAACCATGAATACAAGTATGAAGAACGTGGGCCTAAAAATTAATGTAAATAAAACAAAAATTATGGTGTTTGGAGGAAAAGGTGAGAAAACAATGTGCAACATTGTTCTAAATGATGAGAGATTAGAACAAGTTGATAAGTACGTATATCTTGGTAGCCTATTCACTAGTGACGGAAAGATGGATAGATAGATAGGCGTCTAAACGAGGGTAAGAAGGTAATCGGTAGAAAAGGGCCTATTATCAGAAGTAAAAATATACCAAGTAAAGCTAAAAGGGCAATACATAAATGCATATTTATACCAAATGTGATGTACGGTCGCGAGACGTGGATCTATCAAGAAAAAGGGTAAGAATAAAATTATCGCGATTAACATGAAATTCCTACGCATCATATGCAGCAAAACACTGATGGACAACGTGAGTAATAATATAATCCTCAGAGAATGTGGTGTAGAGGAGATAATAGTTGACATATGTGAAAGAAATTCTTTGAAATTGTTTGGGCATGTTGAGAGAATGAAAGATGAACGACTAACGAAACAAGTGTATCAAGGTAAAGTAAATGGCAGTGTGCCCAGAGGCAGACCGCAGAAAGAATAATGGTTAGAATGTATAAATGAAACCCTAATTCGAAGAGACATGATAATCCATAGAAGCACAAGAGCTTGCATGAAATAATGCATGGACGTGAAGGAAGCTAGAGAGGTATGCCAGGACAGAAAAGTGTGGCAACAAATAAAGTTTATAAAAAGAGTGTCAGTAGAGTGAATGACGCCTGACACAAAAGACCTTGGATACTAATGGGCCCGAGTGGAAGGCTTCACATGATGACTTTGTGAGGCTCTTCACTTAGGGTTATCGCTAGAGAGATTGATCAGCAACCTGGGTCGGAGCAGTGCTACGGAACGAACGTGTTATAAATTTTTTAATAAATAACACGCTAATTCTAGATCAATCTAAAAGTATATACCCCTCCCCACATTACTGCTTTCCTCACCAAGTGAGTCACCCTTACCCCGAAAGGGAAATGACTTAAGGGTATAATAATAACAACATTTGTATCCCTGAACTTTATAAACTTAAAAATGTTGCAACAATTTTATATAATGAAAAAAATTCAAAATTGCAAGATCAGAATTAAAGAAATGCAATTGAACCAATAAAAAAAAATAAGTTATCAGTATTCGCAATTGAAATATTCAAAAAATTAAATTTTTATGGGGACCCTGAGAAAAATATTTTTGAACTTAAAGTCTGTTTAGGTATTGTTAAAGATTGATCGTTTATGATGGTTTAATGCACAACATTTTTCATTTTCTATTTATACTCACTGTAGCCCGTCTAGCGGATGAGTGATCCTCTTTTTAACAAAAACTGAGAATTTTGCCTTGCTACTCTAGCACTCGTAATAACGCACTTGACTTCGAGCCTGGCGGTTCGGGTTCGATTCTCCGTGCCTGCTAATTTCGATTACTTTTTTAACTTTCTTCCACAATAATGCATTACATGTGTGGCAATATTACAATACCAGTATTTGAAAACTACAACATCGTGTAATCTCTAAATATGAATCAGTGAAAAATTCACTGATTGATATAGTAGTTGGAGATTTCACTGATTAATCAGTGATTCCTGACTTATTAACTAATCAATTCAGTAACACCAGAATAAATCATGCGAGACATAACCTCTAAGTTTTAAAGTAAAGCGTTGTTGTTATTTTTTCTTAAGTAGCAAAAATAATTTTGTAATGAAATAAATTTTTGAAGTTGTGCCCAAGTGGGGAACCACACATATAAATTTTGTGAGGCTTTCCACGTGGGGTGATAGCTAGAGAGATTGATCAGCAACCTGGGTCGGAGCAGTGTTGCGGAATGAACGTGTTGTTTAAATAAATAACGCGAGCGCTCTAGATCAATCTAAAATATCTATACCTTAAACCTACATACCTATCTACCCTATACCTATATACCCATCCACATACTACTATTTTCCAACCGAACAATTCACGCTTACCCCGAAAGGGAAACGGCTTAATGGTATAATCAAAAGTGTGCTGAATTTACTGTGGGAAAAATATACTCTATAACGACTGGTATAAAAAGTACTTACTTGACGGATGTGTACATGACAGTCGAATCTTGAAAGCAAAGAAGTATGTGAGGTTTTTTGTCACTTAGAAGCATCAAAACATTTCACCTTTTTTGATAATATTTGATCACATTTATGGGTTTTAAGTTCTTACTATGATTATTTGATTGAATCTACTAAAATATTATTTTATTATAACTGCTAAATTGACGTGATGCAGTGCTGCCAACTCTCAAAACTCTCAAAAGTATTACTTTCACTGAATAAATAAGTAACTTTTCACTGATTGTCAGTAACTGGATTCTAGCTATTTGAATCAGTAAGATTTCACTAACAATCAGTGACTTTTCACTGATTCAGATTTGGAGAGTATTTGAACGTTACCTTACGTCTCGGAAATAAACTTCCAATACGGAAAGTTCCAACAGAAATTTTTTATAGTATAATAACAATCGAAGCACGTGTTTTAAAATTGCTAAACCAATCGTGATAAGAAAACTTGATCATTCCGCTCAATCAAATCTGCAAGAGGCATGAGTCTTTGATTCTATGATAGAGAAAAAACAAAAGCAAATGATAAATTTGTTCCCAGGCGGAAAAGTCGGACTTATGCCGGATCTTACGAACGGCATAGTACTGCGCCAGTTGTAAATGAGGAGCAATGTCGGTGCTGGCGCAGTACTGGCATTAGTACAAAATGTCACTCGGCTGGGAGTTGTCTGTCGCTACTGGGGCGGTACTGGAAATGGTATTATGCCTGTACCGGCATTTGGACTTAGTACTGTGAGGCAGTACTGAACCAGTACTGCGCCAACGCTCGGCAAAACTCCTTAATTCGGATTCCAGCCAGCACTTGGACTCAGTACTGGGCCAGTACTAAACTAGTACTGCGTCAACACTCGGCAAAACTCCTAAGTCGGCTTCCAGTCAGCTATGCCGTTCGTAAGATCCGGCATAAGTCCGACTTTTCCGTCTGGGCTGTACCGCGTGCCGAGCGTTGGCGCGGTACTGGTTCAGTACTGCCCCAGTACTGAATCCAAGTGTTGGCTGGAAGAAGACTTAGGAGTTTTGCCGAGTGTTGGCGCAGTACTGGTTTAGTACTGGCCCAGTACTGAGTCCAAGTGCTGGCTGGAAGCCGAATTAAGGAGTTCTGCCGAGTGTTGGCGCAGTACTGGTTCAGTACTGCCCCGCAGTACTAAGTCCAAATGCCGGTACAGGCATAATACAATTTCCAGTACCGCCCCAGTACCGACAGACAACTCCCAGCCGAGTGACATTTTGTACTAATACCAGTACCGCGCCAGTACCGACATCCGACCGGCGGTACTGGCGCGGTATCAAGCCAGTTGTAAATTTCCCCTTGGGTTATTGGACCTGCGGTATTGTAGATGATTGAGTGTGCTTAAATGCATAAGGTGGATATGCATAACGAGTCAAGCGCCAAATTTTGTAAATCGGATTTATTCACTTGAAAATCACAAAATATTTAAATAAACATTCCTTTCAAAGGATTTTTTTTATGGTTTCATTTTTCAGAGTGAAAAAGACACGGAAAAAATAAGTTTGGGAGACTTTACTTGACCGTCTGAGACTTTAGGTCTTAGAATATGCCAAAAATGTCTAAAAATTTCGGCTAACGTTTATTACAAGGTTCAAAAGACAATGCTCGAAATAATGAAAAGAGTCCGCGAAATATTCCATGATTCCACGGACTCTTTTAATTACATATTTCGAAGATCTTCTTGAATTTTGTAATAAACTTTATCCAAAATTTCGAGAGAAGTAAAGTTTCGAGAACTTATTTTTTCAATGAATGTTTCCTTCATTGTCTTGAATTTATCACTCTTTTAAACTAATTATATAATACAATGTAGCATAGGATAAAATAATACTATTATTAGTTTTCCATTGTTTCACGCGCGACTCGTAACTTTGAGCGCGTCTGTCGGATCTCGCGCTTCACGCTCGATAATGTACTTACTTCGCGCTTAGCGCTCGGTCTTTGTGATTCCACCGCATGTTAGCATAATCCTTTTTAAATTACAGGACAAACCATTGCAAACTGTCATTTGGTAATTGTGAATTCTCTTTTGTTAAATCTCCTTTGCGTTTAATGAACACAGTCTCACCACGTGACTCGCGCTTCGCACTCGATTAACGTATATGTCCAAAACACGAAATATTCTATATTATGTTGAATTCTATTATATATTACATTCATTTTATATTATGTTTCGATACGTATCACTCAGGACTACTTATTCAGATATTGGAAAATAAAGTACTAATTTAATGCCCTATTTCCAAATTAAATAATCTGCATTAAAAAAAGGTGTTCATGATAGCTCACAGTCAAACTAACAGCATTAAACATCGAAAAAAAACCTAACCAATATTAAAAAAATAGCCCGCAAAAAACCCTGTTGTCCTGTCGGATTAACGTTAAGCTAGCAGCACCACACATAGAACAAAACGACTTATTAGGCATTATTTCTTTGCGCCATAATTTAGGGCTCATTTAGGACTCACTCATGTAATGCTCTATTGCCAAATTTAAAGCTCCGCAAATTTTTAAAAAACCTGTGGTGCTGCTAGCTTGTTGTTAAGCTGTCAGGACCACAGGTTCTTTTTTTAAATGCGAAGCATTAAATTCGGCAATAGAGCATTAAATGAGCCCTAAATTTAATGCTAATTTAATACCCTATTTCCAAATTTAATGATCTGCGCTGAAAAAGGTGGTCATGCTAGCTTAACGTTAAGCTAAAAGCACCACACATACTCGTACAAAAAAAGACTTATCAGGCATTATTTCTTTGCACCATAATCTACGGTTCATTTAGGGCTCATTTAATGTCCTATTGCCAAATATAATTTTTAACAGACCTCAAATTTTAATCTTTATTATTACTTTGATATTTATTATTTTACTAATTATTTCGCAATAATATTTATTATCAGTAATTGATAGCGATCAGTTTTACGCGTTTTATATTTACACATATTTATATTTATATATTCGTCCGTTCGATAGCTAGAATTCAAATTCTCAGACTTTTTTTTTAAACTGCAAATTCACGTCACAATTAGCCTCGAAACGTAACGTGATTTATTCATTTTCAGGAAACTGGATAGTTTATTGTAAGCAAATTTTTTGTTAATATCTTCTTTTTTCCTTAATTGGTCTGCTGATTTTGCAACACGTTTGTAGTATTTCCTGAAAAAAGGGAAAATAGCGCTTTGACTTCTTACGCATTTCCACCCTTCAATTATAGAATTTCTAATCATAGAATTTATATTTGGAGTACCTTAAATGAACTTCTGCACATTTAAAAGAAAGTAACATTTAAAAATACGTGTTGTGTATCAAAAATAAGTCAAATATTCAATATATGAAAGAAAAATGTAATAGGAATCGAAGCACCTGGTTTGAAATCGCAAAATCAATTGTGATAATAAAACTTGCTCATTCTGGTCAATGAAATCTACAAGGGGCATGAGTCTTTGATTCTTTGATAGAGAAAAAACAATCGCAGGTGATCAACTTTTTTGCAGAACGTATGGTATTTTAGATAAGTGAATGAGTTTATCTTTTCTTCAGTTTCTCAGGGCATACAATCTATTATTAGTAATAGTAGGAAAGAAATTGAGATGCAAATTTATGAAACATATTTATATCTTTGCGCGTTTCCGTTTTGACTTCGTAGCACGATGATTTGTTATCAAGTTTGTCCGAGACAGATAAAAAAGATAGTGATGACGATATAAACACTGTGCGTGGTTTTCCTTCAGAATGTAAGGCACTATATATTATTTGTATCTGATTTACAGCTTCACATCCACATTTTTCGACGATTTTTAACCCGAAAGTTTAAAAATGAATTGACGAAATATCGAAATCATGGGAATGTTGTAATTGTTATTGGAAATTGGGAACATTGTTTCAATAACAACAGTTAGTTCAAAGATTGAAGAAGCATAAAATGCGCAAGCATTTCAAAGCCAACATTGTTGAAGAAAGAACACAGTTTAGGTTTGAAAGCACTTCAAAATAAATATATCGAAATTTGAAACATTCTTAATCGCACAGTTTCAAATTGTGTAAAATATACCTATATACATTTTTAATTAAACCTCCATCCACAGGGTGGCCGCAAGACTTCACTTTAAAAATTCCCTGATTTTTCGCTGATCAATTTTTCATTTTCCCTGACCATTAATATTCAAAGACCCGCGCTTTAATTTTGTAACATTTTTAACATAGAATCCTTCATAAATGAAATGAAAGAATTTCAGATTAAAATTTAAAATATTTCAGTCGAAAAAGGTGACTTTCATACAATAAAAGATAAATTTTCAATCCAAAAGGACGAATTTTAAATAAAACCGTTGAATATTCGAACAAATAATTAAATTTTGTAGTATGCAGTTAAATTTTCAAGAAAAAATATGAATTTCTTGAATACAAACGTGAATTTTTAACTAAATAGTCGAATTTAAAGCAAAAAAATGTTAACGGAATAGTTAGTTGCATTTTTAACCATATAGTTGAACTTTAAAGCAAAAGAGACAAATTTTCGACCAAATAGTTTAACGTTTAACCAAATAGTTAATTTTCAACCAAATGGTGTAATTTTTCAAGCCAAAAAGACCATTTTGTTAGAAAATAATTAAATTTTAAATAAAATACATGAATTTCCACACAATTAGTTTAATTTTTAACTAAAAAAGAAATTTTCAATCAAAAATTAAAAGGATAAATTTTAAATGAGAATATAATTTTTAACAACAAAAAGAACGAATTTTTAACAAAATAGGCAAATTTTCAACCAAACAGAGGAATTTTCAACTAAAATTGTGATTTTTTTTTTTTAAAAGAGGAATCTTCTATAAATAAAACTTGTTCAGTCAAGAAAGAAAAAAGTTTATCCAAATTATTGAACTTTCAAGCCAACAGATGATTTTTCTGTGAAACAGTTGTATTTTCAACCCGAAAATATGAACTTTTTAACAAAAAAGTTAATTTTCAAACAGACAATTGCATTTTTAATCAAAAAAGAGGAAATTTCGAACCAAGAAGATTAGTTTTCAGGCGAATTTTCAACTGAAAAAGAATAATTTTCAACCATAAATGTAAAAGCTACATTTTCAGTTAAAAAATTAGTTTTTAAACAAACAAACGAATTTTCAAAAAAATAGTTAAATTTTCAATGAAAAAAGATCAATTTTCAACAAAATCGTTAAATTTTTAACGAAAGAGATGAATTTTCAACTAAAATTATGAATCTTCAACTGGAATAATTAAATTTTCAGTTAAAAAAATTAATTTTCAACGAAAAAAAAACGAATTTTCAACGAAGGGGATAAATTTTCAGCTAAAATGGTGAATTTTCAACAAAAAAATCCTCAAAGAAACAAGATTAATTTGCAACCAAACAGTTGCATTTTCATCCAAAAAAGTTGATTTTCT
>CAKNWT010255856.1:0-10154 GCA_932066315.1 Andricus coriarius | reverse complement strand
CTCACAACCGTGAGATGGGTGGTCACAGGACACGATGGAATCACAACCACAGACCAGCGAAACCCTCGTGTTTTTTGAGCACACGAAGCGACCCAAGGATGACAGCCAATGGCCAACCACGCTGGAAGCACCAGTTCCCGTTAGATCACTGAAGTTAAGCAGTGTTGGGCGCATTTAGTACTTGGATGGCTGACCGCCTGATACTACTGCGTTGCTGTTCACGGTCGTGGGTGTGGTGAGCCCACACTTGTAGTTATTTACTACAAGAAACTATCCTTAAAAAAAACACTACCCGAATCGGGTAGTGTCACGCTTACACCTAGAGGCTCACCGAAAGGGAAATAGCTTAATGACATACATATACATAGAATAAACAGAATTCATGAAATTCACGGAATTCATGGAATTAACAGAATTCATTATATTCACGGAAGTCATGGAATTCACGGAATTCACGGATTTCCTGGAATCAATAAAATTCATGATATCCACGGAATTCATGGAATTAACAGAATTCATTGAATTCATCGAATTCACGGAATTCATCGAATTCACGGAATTCATCGAATTCACGGAATTCACGGAATTCACGGAATTCACGGAATTCATAGAATTATTGGAATTCACGGAAATCATGGAATTCACGCTGGAAGCACCAGTTCTCGTTAGATCACTGAAGTTAAGCAGTGTTGGGCGCGGTTAGTACTTGGATGGGTGACCGTCTGATACTACTGCGTTGCTGTTGGCGGTCGTGGGTGTGTTGAGCCCATTTACTACAAATCCACCTAAAAAACACTACCCGAATCGGGTAGTGTCACGCTTTACCCCTAGAGGCTCGCCGAAAGGGAAATAGCTTAATGATATACATAGAGTAACCAGAAGACATGAAATTCACGGAATTCATGGAATTAACAGAATTCATTAAATTCACGGAATATTCGAAATTCACGAAATTCATGGCGTTCGCGGAATTCATGAAATACACGCAATTCATGAAATTCGCCTAATTCGTGTAATACACGAAATTCATGGAATTCATGGAATTCGTTGATTTCACGGAATTCATGGAATTTACTAAATTCACGAAATTCACCAAATTCGTGTAATTCATTGAGTTCACGGAATTTGTGGAATGCATCGATTTAATGAGATTCGCGGAATTCATGGAAGTCACAGAATTCATGTAAAATACGGAATTAATGGCTTTGACAGATTTAATGAAATTCACAGTATTCATGGATTTCACGGAAATCACGGAATTCGCGGCAATCACGGAATTCGCGGCAATCACGGAATTCATGGAATTCACGGAATTAATGGAATTCACGGAATTAATGGAATTCACCGAAATCATGGAATTCACGGAATTCATAGAATAAACAGAATTCATGAAATTCACGGAATTCGTGGAATTAACAGAATTCATTAAATCTACGGAAGTCATCGAATTCACGGAATTCATGAAATTCTCCAAATCCATGAAATTCACGGAATTCACAAAATCATGGAATTCTCAGAAGTCATGGAATTTCCGGAATTGGTCAAATTCGCGGAATCCAGGGAATTTGCGGAATATTCGAAATTCACCAAATTCATGGAAATCATGGCATTCGCGGAATTCATGAAATTCACGTTATTCATGAAATTCGCCTAATTCGTGTAATCCACAAACTTCATGGAATTCGTTGATTTCATGGAATTCATGGAATTTACTGAATTCACCAAATCCGTGAAGTTCGTGGAATTCGCGGAATTTATGGAATTCGTGGATTTGATTGCATTATCGGAATGCATGGAATTCGCGGAATTCGTGAAAGTCACAGAATTCATGGAATTTACGGAATTCATGGTATTTACGGAGTTCATGGAATTCACAGAATTCATGGACTTCGCGGAAATCACGGAAATTGCGGCATTCACGGAATTCTTGAAATTCACGGAATTCATGGATTTCACGGAATTAATGGAATTCACGGAAATCATGCAATTCACGTAATTAATAGAATAAACAGAATTCATGAAATTCACGGAATTCATGGAATTAACACAAATTATGAAATGCTCGCAATTCATGGAATTTACAGAATTCATTAAATTCACGGAATTCGTCGAATTCACGGAAATCACGGGATTCACGGAAATCATAGAATTCACGGAAATTATCGGAATTCCTGGAATTGAAAGAATTCACGATATTTACTTAATTCATGGAATTAACAGAATTCAGTGAATTCACGGAATTCACAGAATTCATGGAATTCACAGAATTCGTGGAATTCATGGAATTCACGTAATTCAGGGAATTTACGAAATTCACGGAATTCACAGGTTTCATGGAATGTAAGGAATTCATGCAATTCTCGGAATTCATGGAATTCACGGAATTCAAGAAAGCGACGGAATTCTTGGAATTTACGGGATTCATGAGATTCACGCATATCGTGCAATTCACGGAATTCAGGGAATTGACAGAATTCAAGGAATTCATGGAATTCATATAATTCATGGAATTCATGGAATTCCCGAAAGTCACAGAATTCATGGAATTTAGGGAATCCATGGTATTTACGGAGTTTATGGAATTTACAGAATTCATGGACTTCACGGAAAACATGGAATTCACGGAATTCATAGAATAAACAGAATTCATGAAATTCACGTAATTCATGAAATTAGCCTAATTCGTGTAATCCGCAAAATTCATGGAATTCATGGAATACACGAAATTCATGAATTTAATGGAATTCACGAAATCCAAGGAAAAAAAATCATGGAATTGACGGAATTAATGGAATTCACGGAAAGCATGGAATGCACGTAATTCATAGAATAAACAGAATTAATGAAATTCACGGAATTCATGGAATACATAAAATTAATGGAATTCACGGAAATCATGGAATTCACGTAATTCATACAATAAACATAATTCATGAAATTTGCGGAATTCATGGAATTAACAGAAATCATGGAATTAACAGAAATCATTATATTCACGGAATTCATAGAATTCACGGAATTCATAGAATTCACGGAATTCATAGAATTCACGGAATTAATAGAATTCACGGAATTCATAGAATTCACGGAATTCACGTATTTCCTGGAATAAATCGAATTCATGATATTCACGGAATTCATGGAATTAACAGAATTCATCGAATTCACGGAATTCACGGAATTCATAGAATTCACGGAATTCACGGAATTCATGCAATTCCCGAAAGGCACAGAAATCAGGGAATCATGGAATTCACAGTATACATGGAATTCCCGACACTGATGGAATTTGCAGAATTCGCGGAATTCCAGGAATTCGCGGAATGTATGAAATTCACCAAATTCATGCGATTCACGCAATTCATGGAATTCACGGAATTCATCGAATTCATGGACATAATGGAATTCATGGGGAAAATGAAATTCATGGAATTCACGAAATTCACGGAATTCCTGCAATTCTCGCAATTCATGGAATTCAAGGATTTCATGCAATTCCCGGATTCGTGAAATTCACGGGATTAATGACAGTCACGGAATACTGGGAATTTACGGAATTCATGGAATTCACAGAATCCATGAAATTCACGGAATTCACAGGAATTCATGGCATTCATGGAATTCACGGAATTCATGGAATTCACGTAATTAATGGAATTCCTGGAATTAAAAGAATTCACGAAATTTACTTAATTCATAGAATTAACAGAATTCATTAAATTCACGGAATACGTCGAATTCACGGAATTCACGGGATTCATGGAATTCATATAATTTACGGAAATTAACGGAATTCCAGGAATTAACACAATTCGTGAAATTTATGGAATTCATGGAATTAACAGAATTCATTAAATTCAAGGAATTCATGAAATTCGCCTAATTCGTGTAATCCACAAAATTCATGGAATTCATGGAATTCGTTGATCTCACGGAATTCGTGGAATTCGTGGATTTCACAAAATTCATTAAATTCACGGGATTAATGACAGCCACGGAATTCTGTGAATTCGCGGAATTCGCGGGACTCACGGAATTTATAGAAATTTACGAAATTCATGGAATTAACAGAATTCGGTAAACTCGCAGAATTAATCGAATTCGTGGAATTCGCGCAATTCATGGAATTAACAGAACTCATTAAATTCACGGAATTCATGGAATTCATAGAATTCGTGGAATTCGGGGAATTCATGGACGTCACAAAACTCATGAAATTCACAGAATTCATAAAATTCCTGAAATTCACAGAATTCATGTTATTCGTGGAATCATGGAATTCACAGAATACATGGGATTGCCGGCACTGATGGAATATGCAGAATTCGCGGAATTCATGGAATTCACAAAACTCATGAAATTCACCAAATTCATGAAATTCCCGAAATTCACATAATCCATATTATTCATGGAATCATGGAATTCACAGATTACATGGAATTCCTGGAACTTGTGGAACTCGCAGAATTCGCGGAATATATGAAATTCACAAAATTCATGCAATTCACGCAATTCATGGAACTTGCGGAATTCATAGAATAAACAGCGTTCATGAAATTCACGGAATTCATGGAATTCACAGAATTCATGATATTCACGGAAGTCATCGAATTCACGGAATTCACAGGATACACGGAATTCACGGATTTCCTGGAATCAACAGAATTCATGATATTCACGGAATTCATGGAATTAACAGAATTCATTGAATTCATCGAATTCGCGGAATTCACGGAATTCATAGAATTAATGGAATTCACGGAAATCATGAAAGCCACGGAATGCTTGGAATTTACGGAATTCATCAAAGCTCACGCATATCATGGAATTCACGGAATTCAGGGAATTCACAGAATTCGTGGAATTTACGGAATTGATCACATTTGCGGAATTCACGGAATTCGCGGAATATTCGAAATTCACGGAATTCATGGCGTTCGCGGAATGCATTAAATTCACGTTAGTCATGAAATTCGCGTAATTCGTGTTATCCACAAAATTCATGGAATTCGTTGATTTCACGGAATTCATGGAATACCACGCTGGAAGCACCAGTTCCCGTTAGCTTAATGATATACAATGCAATTCACGGAAATTAATGAAATTCACGGAATTAATGGAAATCCTGCAATTCATGAAATTCACGGAATTTACAGAATCATGGAAGTCACAGTATTCATGAAATTCACGGAATTCATGGTATTTACGGATTTCATGGAATCTACGGAATTCATTAAATTCACGGAATTCACGGATTTCTCACAATCCATGAAATTCACGGAATTCACATAATCCATGTTATTCACGAAATCATGGAATTCACAGATTACATGGAATTCCCGGAACTGGTGGAATTTGCAGAATTCGCGGAGTATATGAAATTCAAGAAATGCATGCAATTCACGGAATTCACGGAATTCATGAAAGTCACAGAATTCATGGAATGTACGGAATTCACGGAATTTACGAATTTCATGGAATTCAAGAATTTCGTGGAATTCACGAATTTCATGGAATTCACGAAATTCACGAAATACAAAAAATTTAGGGCATTGACGGAATTCACGGAATTAATGCAATTCACAGAAATTAATTAAATTCACGGAATCAATGGAATTCCCGCAGTTCATGAAATTCACGGAAATAATTGAATTCACGAAATTCATGGAATGTACGGAATTCACGGAATTCATGGAATGCATGGAATTCACGTAATTCAGGGAATTCACGAAATTCACAGATTTCATGGAATGCAAGGAATTCGTGCAATTCCCGGAATTCATGCCATTCCCGGAATTAATGGAATTCACGGAATTCATGAAAGCCATGGAATTTTCCGAATTTACGGAATTCATGAAATTCGCGCATATCATGGGATTCACGGGATTCAGGGAATTTACGGAATTCATGGAATTCATGAAATTCACGGAATTCACACAATCCATGAAATTCATGGAATTCACAGAATCCATGAAATTCACGGAATTCACAGAATCATGGAATTCACAGATATCGTGGGATATCCGAAATTAATCAAATTTGCGGAACTCACGGAATTCGCGGAATATTCGAAATTTACGGAATTCATGGCATTCGCGATATTCATGAAATTCACGTAATTCATGAAATTCGCCTGCTTCGTGTAATCCACAAAATTCATGGGATTCATGGGATTCGTTGATTTTACGGAATTCATGGATCTTACTAAATTCACTAAATTCACCAAATTCGTGCGATTCATGGAATTCACGAAATTTGTGAAATTCATGGATTTAATGCGATTCGCGGAACTCATGAAAGTCACAGAATTCATGGAATTTACGGATTTCATGGAATTCACAGAATTCATGGACTTCACGGAAATCACGGAATTCGCGGCATTCCCAGAATTCATGGAATTCACAGAATTCATGAAAGCCACGGAATTCTTGGAATTTGGGGAATTCATGAAATTCACGCATATCATGGAATTCACGGAATTAAGGGAATTTGCGAAATTCATGGAATTCACGGAATTCATATAACGCATGGAATTCATGAAATTCAAGGAATTCACAGAATCCATGAAATTCACAGAATCATGGAATTGACAGAATTCGTGGAATTTCCGCAATTGATGAAATTTGTGGAATGCACGGAACTCACGGAATATTCGAAATTCACGGAATTCATGGCATTCGCGGAATTCATGAAAATCACGTAATTCTTAAAATTCGCCTCATTCGTGTAATCCACAAAATTCATCGAATTCATGGAAATCGTTGATTTCACGGAATACATGGAATCTACTAAATTCACGTAATTCACCAAATTCGCGGAATTAATGGAATTCACGGAAATCATGGAAATCACGGAATTCATAGAATAAACAGAATTCATGAAATTCACGGAATTCATGGAATTAACAGAATTCATTAAATTCAAGGTAGTCATGGAATTCACGGATTTCATAGAATTCACGCAATTCACAGATTTCCTGGAATTATCAGAATTCATGGTATTCACGGAATTCATGGAATTAACAGAATTCCTGATATTCACGGAATTCATGGAATTAACAGAATTCATTGAATTCATCGAATTCACGGAATTCAATAAATTCACGGAATTCCTGGAATTGACAGAATTCACGGAATGCATGGAATCCACAGAATTGAAGGAATTCACAGAATTCATGTTACTCATGGAATCATGGAATTCACCGAATACATGGAATTCCCGGCACTGATGGAATCTACATAATTTGCGGAATTCCATGAATTCGCGCAATATATGAAATTCACCAAATTTAGGTAATTCACGCAATTCATGGAATTCACGGAATTCATGGAATTCATGGACTTAATGGAATTCATGGAAAAAATGGAATTCATGGAATTCATGGATATCACGGGATTCATGGAATTCACGGGATTCATATAATTCACGGAATTCATGTAATTACCAGAATTCGTGGAATTCAAGGGATTAATGGAATTCATGGCATTAATGCATTTCTCGGAATTCATGGAATTCACGGAATTCATGTAATTCATGGAATTCACGGTATTCACGGAATTCATGGAATTCATGGAATAAACGGAATTAACGGAATTCATGGAATTACCGGAATTCGCGGAATTCATGGAATTAACGGAATTCATGGAATTCACGGAATTTATGGAAGTCACAGAATTCATGGAATTCAGGGCTTTCGCGCAATACAGGAAATTCACGAATTTCATGGAATTCACGAAATTGACGGAATACAAAAAATGTATGAAATTGACGGAATTCATGGAATTAATGCAATTCACGGAAATTAATGAAATTCACGGATTTAATGGAAATCCTGAAATTCATGAAATTCACGGAATTCACAGAATCATGAAAATTTTCATGAATGTACGGAATTTACGGAATACACGATATCCACGGAATTTACGAAATTCACAAAATTCTTGGAATTCATACAATTCATGGCATTAATGCAATTCGCGGAATTCTCGGAATTTACGGAATTCGTGTAATCCACAAAATTCATGGAATTCATGAAATTCGTTGATTTCACAGAATTCATGGAATTCACCAGCTTCACTTTATTCACCAAATTCGTGGAATTAATGGAATTCACGGAAATCATGGAAATCACGGAATTCATAGAATAAACAGAATTCATGAAATTCACGGAATTTATGGAATTAAGAGAATTCATTAAATTCACATTAGTCATGGAATTCACTGAATTCACGGAATTCACGGAATTCAAGATATTCATGCAATTCACAAAATTCACGGATTTCATAGCGTTCGCGGAATTAATGAAATTCGTGTAATTCACCAAATTCATGGAATTCATGGAATCGGCTGATTTCGTGGAATTCATGGAATTGACTGAATTCACTAAATTCACCAAGTTCGCGAAATTCATGAAATGCATCGAATTTATGGAATTCATGGATTTGATGCAATTCGCGGGATTCATGGAATTCACGGAATTCACGAATGTCACAGAATTCATCGAATTTACGGAATTCATGGTATTTACGGAGTTCGTGGAATTCACAGAATTCAAGGACTTCACGGAAATCACGGAATTCGCGGCATTCACGGAATTCATGGAATTAACGAAATTCATGGAATGCACGAAATTCACAGAATTCACGGATTTTCCGAAATTCACATAATTCATGTTATTCATGGAATCATGGAATTCATAAAATCCATGGAATTCCCGGCACTGGTGGAATTTGCAGATTTCGCGGAATTCAAGGAATTTGCGGAATATATTAAATTCACAAAATTCATGGAATTTACGCAATTTGTTACATCCCGAAATTTTAAAAAATTTGATGTAACGCCTAGCTAGGCGCAACATACTATATAGCAAATCTTTCAGGCTAAATCCATCAACTACAAGTAATAGCATTAACGATCTTCTTTGAGTTTAAACCTATCTATGGTAACTGCACTACAGTCGGTAAGATAGAAATTATAAGATACTTAAGTATATTACCATAAGGTAGGAATCATAAGATACATAAAGTATATTACCGTGGAAGGATAATGACTCAGAGAATACCGACAAGCTAGCATATGTTTGGTGAATAAGAGATTGTAATTGCAGACTCTGCCGCTAATATATAATTAAGTATATTCAATAACATTCGCATCCTCCCCTAGGGGCTGTAACACCTTGTAGTTGGTGGGGAGGCTTAAGCGTGCGGTGCTTTGGGGTCAAAAGGACCTCGGCCTGCATGCGTATGGATATGAATGAAAGGATCCCTATAAACGGGCTCTCCTGGATGAGAGGAAAAGGAACCCTATAAACGGGCTCTCCTGGTATGCGTGATTACGGTATGGTAGAAGGGTGAAAGAGCCTAGCTAACACGGGCCTTCTGGATCCCTGGGTCGAGGCCCCTCCCGGACCGATGTACAGCTTTGTAATCGGGACAGGAATGACCTGCGGCCCAAATTGCGTCCAAGAAACAGCCCTCCGTTTGTTATGGTGGTCTGCAAGCGGATATTTGAACATTGGGTGTCTCACTCAATGTGACCACCCCCCTAAGCCATGAGCGTAGAGTGATCGTGCTTGTGGCACTTTGGCACCTAGGGGTTACGAAGGTGTCCTAACGGCCTCTCGGGGACACCGGACGACCTCCCCGAGTATTCAGTCTTACCCCTGCATGCGGGGCTCTGCAGGGGCGGACCTCTTATTTCCCTAGCTTCTCGTGGGAACAATATGGATCACGCTAATCAAAAACAAACGAAGGAAGGAGGAAGTGAGTTGGCGGAGGGGGGAGAGGGGTTGGGCCTTAAAGGGTCTAACATAACCCTTTCCTCTCAATCTGTCTCTCAGGCAGGCCAAATTCAGGTGGCGGCTGTGCCCCCAGCTCCCCCGGGAGCTGAGGGACTGACGGTCCCTCTGAACGAGGCTATGATAACGGGAGAGGCCAATCAGTCCCCCAACAAAAAGAAACGGCTCAACGGTTCCCTGAAAAGGAGACTGAAGAGGCGAGCGCAGCAGGCTAGCAGAGCAGCTGCGGAAGCTGGCACGTCAGCAGCTATAGCGCCGGCATCCAGCACTGAGGCCCAGAAGAGAGGTAGGGGCTCAAAGGACACCCCACCGGGGGTGGCTAAGACTCTGAAGAGGCACAAAGCGGCCCAGCAGTCGA
>CAKNWT010255854.1:0-15081 GCA_932066315.1 Andricus coriarius | reverse complement strand
TTTCAAAGAAGTTTGCCATTAGTATGAAATTGAAAATCAAAAAATTTGTGTTCTCGACCGACCCTAATTAAATTTTGTTTTGAAATTCGTGGTACAAAAAAATAGTTTACGTAGTTTTTTCTATGTAACCGTGAAAAGAGGAGTAATTTGAATTCAGAATCCGTATATATTTAGTACTCACAGAATATTAAACAAAAAATACATAACATAAGCTAGAGGCAAATGCGAGTTTCCCACACTTTTTTAGTACTTAAAATGTTGAATAATTATTTTATACATGTTGATTTTTTTTAGTAGACGTATGATTGAGTAAGTAAAGTCACACCTGTTGGTAGTTCCCGCTTCCCTTTTCTCTTGTAATATGCACCTACGCTTCTGATCGACAGCTTGTTCGAGATCTGACGACTACACTGACAAATACAGAACTAGAACCTGCGATAACACGAATTGTGGTACTAACTTGTTCCTAGCTTATTGCGACACTTATGTAGGGAAGGCAACAAGCGCAAGCGTCGCTTCCCCGCACTCTTTGTCAGCCTTGGTACCACTTCTATTATGTAACGATCATCAAACATATCCGCGCTGCATTCAGTCGATTATTAGAGCTCAAATTCCCTTACCACGGGTACACTAGGCCGTGTGGTCGGACTTCATTGACATCAAAATATTACAGCTCTAAGCCGATATCACAACCCCCCCCCCCCCCCCGATTACTCACGTGATCAATTTATGAGATAACGAACAACTGAGCATGCTAAAGTATACTGACGATGTCACTTATCGATAGAACTTCCGTAATTCATTTCAATTTGAAACCTAATGAAAATAAAATGCATGGCATCCGTTCTGCTTATTAACCCTAACTGGTGAGCTGTCAGCATTTGGAACGAATACACTTCGTCAGATAATGTTAATAAATCGAGAGACTCTGAACTTAATGCGTTGTTTCCACAATTTTTCCAATGAATACATTTCCTTGTTTCCTTACGGATTGTATAATGTACGTAATATTTTTATATAATGTGAGGTCATTACTACCGTTTAAATTATTTTTTATTGGTATGAGGCCGAAATTATACAAAATATGTACCTATTACAAAAAATGTGTTAACGTCAAAGCTTTAAATTGAGTGCAAAGAAGAAATTTATATGAGGTATTGACGCTTTACATATATATAATATCTGTGTGACCCTCTTTCGTATTATGAAACAGAAACATATATTCAATTCATAAAGAACTATTTATCATTCCTCGAAGTGTGAGCGGCTTTACCCCACCATAAAGAAAATTTTAAAAAAGTGCTTGGAAGGAGAACTTTTTAGACAAAGTAATAATTTATACGTTTCCTAATAATTCTGAAGAAAATAAAGTTCTAAAACTTATGGAACCGGTAAATAAACTGCTCATTGTCACTTGGAATATAACCAGAATTATTGTTAACCTCACGATTTATTACGTTCTGAGTGTTGGGAAAGGTATTTTTGATCTCTTAAGAGGAGTGATTATCAAGGGAAACAATTTTTCATTTGTTTTATAATCAAAAACTATGAGCCGCTTTCGACCACAAAAATGAAAATTCTTACAAAAATCATTCTGCAGGACAAAAAGTATATTGTATTTGTGTGAAAATTTGCATAAATCTTGTTCCGGTGCTTAGTGGGAACAAACGTACTTTATCGTTTTAAAATCGTAGAACTTTTGATAGGAATTACCTAGAGGGACCGATTTTTTCAAATCATAAACAAATACCTACAGCATAAAAGTACATCCAGTCAACGCAAACCGACGGGATCCCGGAGGGATCTTTATAATAGGCAGGTTTCGTCTTATGCATTAAGATCCCGACGGGATATCTTATTGCGGGCACTCCTGCCTTTTTCCCGAAAGCGTGTTTTTGCGAGTCTTAAACTATATTTCAAATAAAAAATTTAAAAATAATTACCGATAGGTTTTGCACAATTATATTACAACTTATTTATAATCAGTAAATATATCGAATTTCAACACAAATATAACAAATTAAATTTCGAATGTATCACACGAACTCGAATCTAAAACTATCTACTTGATCTAAAGCTCGAAAGTCGGTAACTGTCACACTCGGTTACTTTCGCACTGCAGAATCTTGAAAAATTTTCCTTATAACTACTAAGAGCTAAATAATGATTAAGAAAATTTTTTTCATTAACTTATTTTTCGAAATTGTTTATACCACAGATTATGATTCTACATACAATTTTTTAAGATAAATAATTTAATGATTTGTCATGTTTATCTTATAAAAAAAATATATGCTTATAAGAAATTAAATTTGTTTGATAATAACACAGGCCCACAAAGAAAAATTTTTGTTCTCAGTCTTGGATGCCAATATGATATTCCCATGTAATTTTTGCCGCTGAAACCGAATCCGCAACCCGTTTTACCTCCACACGTCAAGATTTTGACATAACCTCAAAAAACACCCGAAAAATCCCTTAAACCGATAAAATCATTTACCCCATACCACTTTCACCCCTCCCCTCCACCCCAAAAATTGGTAACCCTATAACACCATAATCTCATAATACCCTAACCTCGTGATACTATAACGCCATAACCTCAAAACCTAGTAACCTCATTTAGTATAAAAATCTGTTTCGGGAAAACAGTACTATTTCGTGTTATGATTTCGGGAACCGAACTTCTCAACAGAATTGGATGAGGGGCTTAAGGGGTTATGGTATATGGGGTAACGCAGTGAAGGGGTTTTGAGATGATGGTGTTGTGGCATTTTGGGGTTATAGAGTTACTTACCCATGACTATGTTCCACAAGAAAAACTCACGAAATAGTACTGTTTTCCCGAAACAGATTTTTATACTAAATGAGGTTACGGGGTTTTGAGGTTATGGCGTTATAGTATCACGAGGTTAGGGTATTATGAGATTATGGTGTTATAGGGTTACCAATTTTTGGGTAGGAGTGGAGGGGTGAAAGTGGTATGGGGTAAATGATTTTATCGACTTAAGGGATTTTTCGGGTGTTTTTTGGGGTTATGTAAAAATCCTGACGTGTAGATGTAAAACGGGTTACGGATTGGGCTTCAGCGGAAAAAAATACATGGGAATATCATATTGGCATCCAAGACTCAGAGAAAACAAATTTTTTGTGGCTCTGTGTAATTTTTATTATTTTCAAACATGAACCATGTTTAAAAAACGTTTAAACATTTTATTATGCAGATTTTTAATACTAATTAGTGTTGCATATTAAACGAATTCCAAAAGTATAAATTTTAAAGAACGTTTGCTACATACAAAATTATATAATCATGAAATTCATATTTTCAAGTTTGAAATTTTAACTTAATTTTCCTAATTAACATCTGTACTTTTCTCATAGGTATCTAATTTATCGGTTAGATTTAATATTACGGGCATTGATTAAATCCGACTTGGAATTTTTTTTAATAGGTACGGTACTGACTCAATATGTAATTTTTCTCAAGTATTTGAGAACGAAAGAAAGAAAACTTGTCAAATATCCGTGGTTTCGCGAGATCCTCGGATCAATAAAATGTAGAGGAATGAAGCCTGTTGCTGAGGCAATCATTATTTTTACGGAAACTATAAATTTTTCGAAAGGGAGCAATCTGCAGATAGCAGAAGACAGCATTTGAACGGTGAGAACGGTTCGCAAATTCATTTTTTTGTTCATAATACTGACATCGCATAAGCATTTTCAGACGTCATCCTATATCCGAAGACCCACAACTTGATGATGGTGAACCTCATTTTTGCTAAATACGTCGCGACATGGAGAAAAATGGGTACAAATTTGAGATGTCCTGTGTATGTGAAGACCATAAGACTGTAATTATAAGCAGCAAAGCAAACACGGCATGCAGATCACCTATCAAAATCGTGCTCCGATGCTCTGAAGTCCGAAACACACATTGCCACTCGCGAAATCGGGGCGCCCTTCCTTATCGACCGCTAGTCCATGCTTCGAGTCTCAGCGGCAGTTTTGAATTGAGAAATAAAAATAAAACATGTGAATAAAATTGACTAAAAAATATTGAAGTAGTTTTTGCAGACAGCATCTGCAAATGCACCATATATGGTAGATAAACCAACTTATGATTGTATGTAAATTGATTAACTTACCCAGTTGGAAATTATAACTTGGAAATTATAATATGAAAATTTTGAAATTACATTTTTGAAATTATGAATTGTAAATGATAAATTAATCAAATTACCCAGCAATAAATTAAAAAAACACCAAATTCGAATTCTGAAATTTCCAAATTAGGCCTCCTGCAAATTTATTTATAAATTCAAGTTTATCAAGTCGCCCAACAAATTTCTTAATTTATAAAGGAAGGTGGATACTTGCTAGTTTTGTAATGCTGGAATTATCAACGTGGAAAATTTTTTAATATAAAAAAGAACAGTTGGGCAACTTGATAAACTTGGAATTTATAAATAAACTTGCAGAGGGCCTAATTTGGAAATTTTAGAATTCGAAATTTATGGTTTTGGAATTTATTGCTGGATGACTTGATAAATTTATAATTTATAATTTCAAAATTAGAATTTTAAAGTTTTCAAATTAGAATTTCAAACTTGTTTTTAAAAATTTACATACAATCATAAATTGGTTTATCCATAAAATTGGTGCGTTTGCAGATGCTATCTGGAAAAACTATTTCTATATTTTTTAGTCAATTTTATTCAAATTTTTTATTTTTATTTCAGAATTGAAAACTTCCGCTGAGAATCCAAGCCTGGACTGACGGTCGGTAAGGAAGGACGCCCCGATTTCGCGTGTGGCAATGTGTGTTTCGGACTTCAGAGCATCGGAGCACGATTTTGACAGGTGGTCTGCATGCCGTGTTTGCTTTGCCGCTTACAACTACAGCCTTATAGTCTTCACAAATACAGGCCATCTCAAATTTGTACCCACTTTTCTCCATTTCCCGACGTATTTAGGAAAAAATGAGGTTCACCATCATCAAGTTGTGGGTCTTAGGATATACGATGACGTCTGAAAATGCTTCTGCGATGTCAGCATTGTGAACAAACAAATAAATTTGCGAACTGTTCTCGCCGTTCAAATGCTGTCTTCTGCTATCTGCAGATTGCTCCCTTTCGAAAAATTTATAGTTTCCGTAAAAATAATGATTGCCTCAGCAACAGGCTTCATTCCTCTACATTTTATTGATCCGAGGATTTCGCGAAACCACGTATATTTGACAAGTTTTCTTTCTTTCATATTTCATATATTGAGTCAGTGCCGTACCTATTAAAAAAAACATACCAAGTCGGATTTAACCAACACCCTTATTAACTACACATATTTCATTTTCACTTTTTGTGTTGAATTTACTGGACCAAAGCTTAATTCTAACTTTTGAAAGTTTATTTTTAATGTGTATAGAGTTTCGCTTATAAGTTAAAAGTGACAAATTTTAAAACGAACTGAAGCAAGTAATTATAGAATCATATAGAATTTTAGTTTATATCTCCATTGATTCAAATAAATCATGAAACAGTCTAAACAGTTAATAATAAGATAATCAGAACAAAAATTAAATAAGCACATATATGCGCATGAACTAATAATGGATTACAGTTTATGTAAAGCATTGATGTTTTCAAAAGTTATAGACTATTAAAAAAAGTGTTAATTATAAAGTAATTTTCTCCGTATGAAAACATGTTCCAAGGATATTTCTTCTAATTATTAAAATGCTTTTAATTCTCAAGAAATGGTCTAAGGCAAGTGTTACCCAAGCCAAGAATTCCAACCAGAGGATCTTTCTTCTTCGATGCAGGAGAGAATTTGTCCCCCCAAAACATCGAAATCTACACGCGTTTCAATCGGTCAGGTTCGATAATGACTCTGTTGCACGATGGTATGTGTCTAATATAAACACATTTAAAATGTCCACTTTAAATGATGAGATAAGGGACATTTTTATCTCCGTACATAAACTAAAATGTGAATTAGTCAAGTTGCGCCTAATCATAGAAAAAAGTCTCACACGTGATAAATATGAACCTTTTTTTGAATTTGAATTAAAAAAAGCAAAAAAAGTTTCCGCATCACACACAAAAATTTGTACATCCAAATTTGATAGTCTCATGAAAAAAGGAACAATTTTTCATATAATTATCAGTCAGAAATAAACAATTTGGAATCCAATATAAATTATACAAATGCTACTTGCAACATTTCTACTGAGGAAAGAAGCAAATTTGTCAACTGAACCAACACACAAATTCCTGAATTCGTGGGGAGAACAGCTGGTTTGGGAAAAAAGTTCGGTTTGCCAATTCCCATTTGCAAATCACCGATCCAACATCTTATTGCTGATTTCGACTCCAATATAAAAGACATCCAAGAAACAGACCAGAATGAATCCAGATTAAAATTTGTCACTTGCATCAGCAATTTCGTCCCAGCAGCAAAATTTACACAAAAATCCCATGAATGACTTTCAAAAACAAGTACACACGGATCTAAAACTTACTAAAACATTTCTAAAAAATAATCCCCATATCTTAATTAGTAAATCTGATAAAGGTAAAATGTCGGTAGCTATGAACAAAGATTAGTATGAAGCAGGCTTAACCCTCATGTTGTCAAATTATCTAAAGACCCTACACAGAAAATTCAAATTAGAGTTAATGAACTAATAAAATATTGGAACGAAAAAGATTGTATAAACAAATCTACAGCTGTCTCTTTGAAAGCTAATAATTTCAATCCTTCCCGATGTTATAAACTAAGAAAAATTCGCAAAGACTACAAACAGCTCAGACTAATCATTTCATTTACAGGCAGTCCAACTTAAAATCTCGCTTCTTATTACAAGTAAATCATTTCAGAAAATATATTTCCTCCCATATCAAAAGTAAAAAA
This sequence comes from Andricus coriarius, assembly GCA_932066315.1. Taxonomy (NCBI): domain Eukaryota; kingdom Metazoa; phylum Arthropoda; class Insecta; order Hymenoptera; family Cynipidae; genus Andricus; species Andricus coriarius. The sequence goes on along the minus strand of CAKNWT010255854.1, from coordinate 8,169 downwards.
CAGTTTTGAGTTTATCCACAAAATTAAAAACGTCACAATCCCACCAGGGTATAAACTATTTTCACTTGAAGCCGCATCCTTGTTCACAAACGTTCCTATTGGTCTCGCGATTGTTGCTGTACAAGAGAGATGGTCTTAGATACAAAATAATTAAAAAATGCTAATGACATAGTTTCTCAAAGGATTACGAACTTGTGCAAGTAATTTGTTACTGCTTAACATTTGTAATTTATATTTAAGATCAAATTGTTCATTTATTTTTCCAACAGTTGCATTTGGTCGTGTCAATAGATTCTTTCAAAATGCTGTAGATTTTGGGGTCTACGTGACAAACTAGTACACGAAACTACGACCACTGAACCAATCAAATTCAAAGATTACCACCACACTCTATGTCTCCCCACTAACGTAGTAAAAATTTTTACCACCAAATGACCTCTTGTTTTGCGAACAGCTCAGATGAAAACTAACTACCGAACCTATTTGTGATAGAATAAACGCTGCTGTTCTTTTAGAAAATGTCGGTTCCGATTATTTCAATCACCCACCATGAAGTTTGAATATTAAAAATGTTTACTCACTACTAAACATTTAATGGTCCTTTGAATCGGGATTTTTATCGCGTTTGTGACAATGCAGTGCGTGCTGAGAAATGGTGCCTATTGAAACAGTGATAATTAAGTGACAGTCAACTTACCCTTGTAGTGTTCTCTCGGACATAAAAACTTTGTGAATTCAATTATCTATTCTTGTGCAAAGAATACAATTCACCAATAGTCAATTAGTGTGTAAAACCTATGATCAATTGCATCCAGCCACAGGATTATCCAGTAAGAATTCTGAATGAGAATTTATCGAAGCAATCCAGAAAATCCAGACAGCTGCCTTGAAAGCCAATCTATTGAAAAGCACATAAAAATCGCCGCAACTACAAGGGAACCAGTTCAGCTCATCAAGTAGTAAGTCATTTTTTGGTACCACCAATTGCTCACATTTTCTCTCTACTCCCATTTGATTATATTCATTGTCTGTTACCTATGATGTGCGGTGCTTAAATCAAGTCACAATGGCCGAAGCTCAAATAAAAGAATGAAAAACTAAACGAGGGAATATTAAACGTGTTTTAGCAAATTTAGAGACACTTTTAGCATTCATCTATGGCAAAACTGACTTAGAGACACTAGATTTAGAAGAACGTTTGAAAAAACATCAGGACCTCTGGCCCGAGTTTGAAAAGGCATGAGTACCACTTCTACTGCGCGTTCAAGCACACGTAACCATACAGACGATTCGCATTCGGTTTTATCTGCCCTAAACAACAAAGCAGAATTCGTGGGCACTTATAAATTACCCTATCTCAATTTACCAAAATTTAGTGGTTCTTATGAAACGTGGTTAGGTTTCTCAGATACATATAAAACGCTCGTGTATAGTTGACACAGTATTCAAAACATCGAGAAACTGTATCATTTAAAAAGTTGCCTAACAGGCGACGCGGCTGAAGTAGTCGCGTCTCTAGAAACGTCCGCGGATAACTATCAGGTAGCCTGGAACCTTTTAAAAGACAGATATGAAAACAAAAAGAAAATTGTAGAGAGTGACACTAAATCACTTATCGAACTGCCCTGTGTGTCTAATACCTTTGCAATTCGCGCTTTACTAGATTAAACTCAGAATCATATCCGAGCGTTACGCGCACTAGGGGAATCTGTCGATTCATGGGACACGTTGCTCGTTATTATTATTAAGGGTAAATTTACATATCAACTGCGCGAAAAATGGGAGGATTCTCATAGCGAATCAACAGTACCTACAATGAAAGATTTAATAAGGTTTTTACAACGCCGCGCACAGTTTGAGGAAATAAGGCCGTCTCAGCTGAAACTAGAAAACAATATAGAGTCAAAATCCGATAGCAAACATAGTTCCAATAATAAATTCAAAAGGAGTTTTCCCCAGCATTCGCATCATGTATCACAATCCAAATTAAGTTGCTATTACTGCCAATCAGAGCACACTATTTACACCTGTGAAAAATTCCTTAAACTTGTGGTGGAGGAACGTTGGGAAGCAGTAAAGAAAAACCATTTATATCACAATTGTCTTAATTCGAATCACCGTGTATCTGACTGTCGCAGTGGTCCCTGTAAAAAATGTGATAAACGACGCAACTCTCGCTTACACGCAGAGAAAGACAATTTTGAATATCCCGAAACTTCAAAAAATTCAGGGTCAAATTCCTGCCCTGCCAATCTTCAAATTCATGTACATACACATGAATTCCACTGCACTCGTAGACATTTTTGATTCTCAAGGAAAACCTCACGCATGTCGAGTTCTTTTAGACAGTGGTTCACAACCCAATTTCATTACAGAAAAAATGGCATCAAGACTCAATTTGCATAAATATCCTGTTGACATACCGGTGTCAAGTTTAAATCTTAGCCCCAGTAACATCACTCATTCAGTTATTGCCCCTTTAAAATCGCGCGTCAATAAGTATAGTAAACGCATTGCATTTTTGATTACTCCTCATGTCACACACAAGCTACCGTCAATGCCTATCAATCCTGAATCGCTTCAAATTCCAAAGAATATTAAATTAGCTGTCCCAGACTTTCAGAAACCTGCAGAAGTTGATGCTCTTATTGAAGTTCAATTTTTCTATAAACTTCTTTGTGTAGGACAAGTTGAAATTAAGGGCCACGACGCGGTCTTCCAAAAAACCAAATTAGGTTGGATTGTAGCGGGTCCTCTAAATCTACAGAATATTATTCAAGGTCCACTCGCGTGCCATTTTTCCCAAGTCACAAATCAGTCTAACTTCAGTGAGCTTGCTAAATTTTAAGAAATTAAGCAAGTTCCTGATACAAAACATCTTTCCAAAAAGGAGCAACCATGTGAAGATCATTTTGTTACCAACACAACCAGAAATGACAGCGGTCGTTACGTTGCTAAGCTCCCTTTCAATTAAAAGAAAGATGACATCGGTGAGTCATATAAAGTAGCTCTTCGACGATTCCATGCACTTGAAAATAAATTTGCCAAAAATCCCGTCCTTGAAGAGCAATACTCAGGGTTCATAAAAAAATACAGAGATTTAGGTCACATGACGTTAGTCAGCCATGAAGAAAATAGTTATCGCGGTTTCTTCTTACCGCATCACGCGATCGTACGAGAGGACAGCCTTACAACTAAAATCAGAGTTGTCTTTGACGCCTCTGCTGAAAGTTCATCCGGGATTTCCTTGAACAATGCACTAATGGTCGGTCCAACCATACAGGACGACCTTTTCACCATTTATACGCGTTTTCGAACGCTTCCTTTCGCTCTAACGGGTAACATCGAAAAAATTTATAGGCAAATCGAAGTAGCGAAAGAAGATTCTTTCTATCAAAAAATTCTATGGCGCGAGAATCCCAATGCACCGATAAAGATATGTCGATTAAACACTGTCACATACGGTACTGCATCCGCACCTTTTTTAGCCACACGTGTTCTCGCTCAATTATCAGTCGATGAATGTAATTCACATCCTCTCGCCGCGCAGACTTTAAAGCGCGATCTTTACGTAGATGATGTGGTAACAGGGGCGAGCACTCTTGAAGAAGCACTAGAACTTCGCGAGGATTTGCTTAAACTCGCGTCTGAGGGCGGATTCAATATTCGAAAGTGGGCTGCCAATGATCCACGACTTATGAGCGGAATTTCAGACCATTTGACAACAGAACTGTCTCCAATTACTGTCTCCAATTATTATCTACGCGAAAATGATGATACAAAAACTTTGGAAAGTAAAAATAACGTGGGACGATCCTGTTCCATCGGATATTCGTTTATCGTGGCTAGAATTTATAGAACAATTACCCCTTTTGAATAAAATAAAGTTTAATCGATGTGTAATTTCCAAAGATTCAAATGAGATACAAATTCATGGCTTTTGTGACGCGAGTGAAACAGGTTACGGAGCCTGTCTGTATTTGCGTTCAACAGAAAAAGAAGGAATGCACTATTCGTCCCTTTTATGTTCGAAATCTCGAGTTGCACCAGTGCAAATAGTCTCAATACCTAGACTGGAACTATGTGTGGCCCTGTTGTTAGTTCATCTCTACAATTCTACTCTCAAGGATCCTTTTTTTCACTGGATCCATTCATCTCCACATTCGTTAAAACCTTGGTGTCAAATCGCGTTGCTCAGATCCAAGAAATCACTCAGCCTAGTCATTGGAATCATGTACCCACTGGCGAAAATCCGGCTGATTTTCCATCCCGAGGTCAAATGCCTAAAGAATTTATAGTTAATACAATTTGGAAGCACGGTCCTTCTTGGCTTCAAATGGAAGAAAATTTTTGGCCAAAAGGCAAATTAACCCCTCGCGTACCAGAATGCACAGAAACTCGAAACCTTGATGTTTCAAAGACAGCAGTGCATGTTTCAGACTGCGAATTCAATCTACTGTCACGGTTTTTCCCTTTTCAAACCTTAAAACGCGTGGTAGCATACTGTCTAGCAATGCTTTCAAGAAATCAATCAAACTGTGCGGTAACTTATCTGAGTGAGAGATCAGCGCAACAGGTGACACAATTATCAAGCTTACTCAAGCTACAGTCTTCTCAAATGAAGTTGATTTCTTATCGCGACACCGGGAAATCAACAATAAAAGCAAGATTCTTAATCTTAATCCCTTTTTAGAAAACGGCATTCTCAAGGTGGGTGGAAGACTCACGCATTCTGAATTCACGCAAGATCTAAAACATCCTATTTTGCTATCCCGTAAACATCATGTAGCCGACCTAATCATTCGAGAAAAACATCTTGAATTAAAACATGCAGGTGTGCAGGCTACCTTATATATCAAAAAGGTCTAATCGTATGTGGCCGTCTACGTCTGTATGGCTACTAAGGCAGCTCACCTCGAATTGGTGAGCAACGTGACCACTGAAGCTTTCACTAGCAGTCTTGAACGATTTTTCTCAAGACGCGGCCAGTCAAAAACCATCTCATCAGATAGTGTTACCAATTTTGTCGGTGCTAGCAGAGAATTGAATGAGCTTTACAAACTTTTCAGCTCCAAACAACACAATGAAATGATCGAAAATTTTTTGCAAAATCAAGAAATTAAATAGAATTTTATCCCTCCTGGATCTCCATATTTTGGTGGGCTCTGGGAGGCAATGATTAAATCATTTAAAAAACACTTTTTACGCGCTGTCGGCAACGCTGTACTGACATTTGAGCAGCTGCACACTTACGATACAGAAATCGAGGCGATCCTAAATTCCCGTCCAATAAGTCCTTTATCCTCCAATCCAAACGAACTTAATCATTAACTCCAAGTCACTTCCCTATTGGTGGGCCTCTAAATGGCTTGCCTCACGAAGATCTTACATCAATCCTGGCAGACTCTCCTTGTGGCAGCATGCTCAAGTTATGCGACAACGCTTCTGGTGTCACTGGCATAAATAGTACCTTAACGAGCTCACAGTTGGCAGCAAATGGTGCTCTAATTCTGCCGCAATCACCTTCGGAACATTGGTACTTCTGAAGTGCGAAAATATCCCACCTTTACAGTGGAATATGGTACGCATCGTAGCAACTAATCCTGGACCCGACAACATTGTAGAGAAGTCACTGTGAAAACTACCTCGGGAATTTATAAAAGATGTATTAAAAAACTATGTCCTGATCCACTAGAAAATTCCAACGGAGATCATAATTAAATGCAGTGTAGCTAATTGAATGAACAATTCATTTTGTGAATTTCAATAGATAATATTCCATTGTTTGAATACCACAGTGATACGAGATTGCACCTTAAAACATCCTTAAACATTTTATTACAGCCTGTGTGTTCGACTCTTTACAAACTCTATCATGGTACTCAATATATTATTCTTATCGTCATATCTATTGTAATATTTATAATTGAATAAGTTTTCTCTACTATTGTAAGCAGGACTTATATCTGTTATGTTAACTTTTTATGTATTTTTTTTAACATAGTTTTTCAATGTGGCCGGCATGTTACTGCGTAATGTTTGTAATTTCTATTTGAGATCAAATTGTTCATTTATTTTTCCAACAGTTGCATTTGGTCGTGTCAATAGATGCTTTCAAAAAGCTGAAGATTTTAGGTTCAATAATTTAATCCTTCTTGGCTAATCAGTAAGAAAGCTTAAGTTTCACGTAGTATTTAACCATGTGTCTATCCTAAACTCTGAAAGTTATTGTACCATCGTTCACTCAGACCCTCGTCATAAAGTTGTAAAATTTCTTAGGGTCCATCTGGATGTCCGTTAATTTTCTATTTACACATTCCACTAAAATGTACCCAGGTCTACGTGACAAACTAGTACTCAAAACTACGCCTACTGAACCAATCAAATTCAAAGATTACCCCCACACTCAATGTCTCCCCACTAACGTAGTAGAAATTAACGCCACCAAATGACCTCTTCTTTTCCGAACAGCTCAGATGAAAATTAACTACCTAACCGACTATTATAATTCTCTATTTGTGATAGAATAAACGCTGCTGTTCTTTTAGAAAATATCGGTTCCAGTGATTTCAATCACCCACCATGAACTTTGAATATTAAAAATGTTTTTTCACTATTAAACATAATTCCTGTTTCAATTTTAAAGGAATGTCCTATAAACAAAAATCCGGCTTTCTCATGGGTTCTCCACTCTCCCTCATTTCATCAGACATCGTGATGGATGATATGGAAGAAAGCTGCTTGGCTTCCCTTCCAATGCAGTTTCCTTTTTGCTTTCGTTACATAGACGATATTATTTCTGCTGCTCCTGCTGATCAAATTCAAACAATTCTAAATGCTTTCAATAACTTTGGTCACAATTTACGATTCGCTATTGAAGAAGAATCAGACAATGGAAGTAGCTTTCTTGATGTTCTCATAAAAAGGGAAGGTGATCACTTAAAGACAGACTGGTATAAAAAACCAACAGCTTCAGGCCAATGTCTCCATTATTTTTCACACTATCCACATCAATATAAAGTTAACGTTATCAACAATTTCGTTAACCGAAACAGACTTCCACGACAAAAATTTCAAAAAAATTAAAACAATCCTAAAAAACCATAATTGTCCTCTTCCCTTTATCAATGCAGTCGTGAACCAGAGATTGCATAACATACAGCATGTACCGTATGTGCATGGACTATCTGAAAAAATGTCTAGCATTCTTAAACCCTTTCACATAAAACCTGTATTCCGTGATATCAACGATCTGATACCAATTTTTAAATAAAAAAAGATCCTATTCCAAATGAAAAAATGTCCAATGTAGTCTATTGTACTCCATGCCACTAACTGTGAAGCAGTATAAATTGATACGTCAAAACGACCTATATATGTACGCGTTAAACCAAAACTTTGGAACAAACGGAACACTATAAAAAATGAATGGTTTTAAAAATGGCTCATACAGTCAGCAATCCTTTTGCAGTAAACCAGAGGGCTAATTCAGAAAATATTTCCACATTCTACTTCATCCTCTTAGAAAACAGCAAATTTAATCTTTTTATTTAAATTCGAATCAGAATAGCGTAAAAAATGTTTCATTTCACTTTACATAAATTAATTAATTCAATACGGTGCAAAAAGACAAAAACTGGTTTGACAAATCATTAATTAAATGAAAATATAAATATAAATAATAAAAAAAATAACATATATAAAAAAAAATTGAAAAAATTTTAATTAAAAAAAAAATCAAAATATTTAGAAATAAGGGAATAAGAAAATACTACACTTAAGGAAAATCGTTCTACAAGTACTTTCTTTCAAATTTTATTGCTGTCCCTTCCTGTTCTAAAAAAACCCCTTACCTTACTGTCGCCGATAGGACTGGCTTTTCTAGCTGTAACATAAACTCTATAAAAAAATTTTCCTCACGCCATCCCCTTGCATATGAGACCATATCCATCGCTGACCAACGCGGCAGTTTTCACTCAGTTTTCATTGAACACTGACGCTAAAATCTTGCTTTCCTCCTCTAAAGGAAATAATCGCGTCATTATGCCAGATATCTGGTACAAATTCTTATAAGGTTAGTAATAAAATTATTACACTATTTCCAATAAATTAAAAACAATGATTTTTCAACATACATCAAATTTGGATATATACAGGGTGTTTTTTTTA
>CAKNWT010255853.1:0-10474 GCA_932066315.1 Andricus coriarius | reverse complement strand
TATTTACTTTGAAATTCAGAAAAGCCATTGATGTAAACACTTACTAAACTTAACCAAGAAAAATTGAATAATTGAAAACAATTCAATAATTTCAAAAGCTGGAAAAGTGTCCTCTCATGGCTTTTTCTTTGATTGAAATGTTAACTGTTTTATGTTTAAAAAAAAAATATATATATAATATATAATTTTTTTAAGCAACTGAATGCTTTTTAAATGAAGCCCTTAATAAATGTCAAATGCTAGAAAATTAGGAAATGTAATACAATTGTTGCTTTAACGTGCTTTCCGATGGTAAAAAACTATTTTTATTTCTTGCAGAAGTAGAAAGAAGTGTAGGTGCGACACCAGGGGCTGGATCCACAGGGAGTCCTCGGGGGTCGGCAGCCTCTCCTGCCCCCTCGACACCCTCGACCCCCGTGATAAGTAACGCCCCAACTTCGACTTCATCACCGTCTTCCCCTCTCACACAAACATCAGCTCTCGTTGCCAGTCACGACAAATCAGTGCTTCAGGTAAGATTTTCCAAATCATGATATACGCTTTTCCTTGTATGTGTTCTGTATCTGGATTCAACATTGCCGGTATAGAGTAGTCGTTCGAGACTTATACGTCTCAGCAAGCTTTGATAGTCACTCCTGCCTCGCACGAGTAAATGCAGAAGTTGGATAGCGGTCCTTCAATTCCCAAAGTACTCACGAGTCCTATTTGTACCCAAGAGACGCACGAGGATTTCACGCTGTATCCGTGACTGTAAAGCATAACAACGTTTTTCAGGAAATGAGCTTTTCTCGCTTCTCCGCAAAAGTAATTTTCCACTGGAAAATGGTGATTTTATTTTTATTTCGGATTTTAATGTCGCTTGGCGCTGGGAAGTACACGGAAAAACTATTGGTCATGAAATATATCAAATTATTTACCCTTATCAGATTTTTATCTAGTGTATTTTGGGAAATTTTGTCAAAAAATAGAATAAACGATAAAAATCGACTGAAATAGCATTTATTTTAATAAACTGCAACATTTTTTTAACAGCATTTGTTTTTAGTTCATTAGTAATGCGTAGAATATGTCCCATGAGATTCTTATAAGGTTTCTGAGCTACAAAGCGGAGAAAAATTAGTTTTTATTCCTACAATTAAAGAAACATAATTTTTTTTATTGTTATGTTCAAAAGTAGCTGGCATGTTAAATCGTGAATTCTTATGTATTCATTTCTAAACAAATAAAAATAAGAATGTATTCTAAACAGGAAAATAAGAATTTCGCTTAATCCTTTAAGATATCAACTAAATGTATTTCTGAAACAATTATACATTAAACTGTGGGATGATTACAATATTATATTTGAAATATTTATTACTATCATGATCATTGTTTACTCTTCACAATTATAAGAGTCTTCATATTTAATAATATATTTAATATTTTAATAAGTTAATATTTTTAAGGATTTTTAAACAAAATACTGAATTCCAATATTTTCGATAGAAGAATGATTTCAGTACAGCTAGAATATTTGAATACAGCTAGAAAATTGAAATGATTTCTTGTCTATATATAAAGTAACCAAAAGACATCTCAGAATAAAATGCTTCTCAAGAGATGTTTCTCAATTTTAGAGATAATACCCAATTTTTTCAACTTTGAAGCTCAGAAACAATAAAAATCTCATGGCTCATGTTCTTAAAATTATTTCTGAACTAAAAACAAAGGTTTTTAACCACAAAATGCTATAACTCGTTAAAATAAATGATATTTTAGTCGAATTTGATCGATTTTTTAAATTTTTATTGGGAAAGGTTTCTACATTTAAGAGATGAAAATCCGGTAAGGGTGTAATTATATAAATTTTAGAAAAGAAAACAATTTTGAAGTAAACTGAGAAGAAATGTTACATTTACCGAATAGTCATGCTGTAAATTCTGTAGATTATATCTGAATTAATAAATATCTGTTGTTGAACGAGCTTTATTGATTTAATAGTGTATTTATTGAGAATGTAGCATTTTTTTCGCAGTGTATATATATATATATATATATATATTCATATCTTCCGATTTTTTCGACAAAAATGGTATTTTTAATCTTTTAAAACGAAAAAATAGTTTTTGTCAAAAACGCGTAGTACGATTTTTTTCTTCTTTGATTCAAAATAGTCGATGGGTATTCCCGAAACAAGTACAAAAAATACACTGGATGTGCAAGAACTTTTGCGTTGATCTTAATCGAGGTTTATAAAAAGATCTAAATTTAAATCAAATCGTATCTCCTAAAATGTGTGCGTTTACGTTCCTTTTTGATTTTTATATTCAAGATTGAGCAAGTTGCGAAAAACCTTTTTAAAGTTAAAAACAAAAAATGTTCTAAAAAGCTTGACAAGTTCGATCATAAATCTAAAAATAAAACTGCTGAAATATAGGTTATTCAGTGAAGGTGAAAGCAGAAAAAAGTCGAAGCCGGTTGATCTGAATATGACTCAAATAACATGCGTCTTGTATCTTTCTGGTGGCTTTAGAGAAATCGTCTTAAAGTACTTCTCTTAAAGTCTTGCGTGCCATATTGCAACAAATTCTAGCTGGTATAACTTAGTCGTTTTCGGGCGCTTGTGTTGGTGGCAAGGCACGATCGTACTTGAGTGGGCTAGCCTCGGGTGACTCGACTAATTAAAGTACGTAAATCACGTAGAAGAGGGAAGAGGCAGACGAGAGTATGACAGCACTGTATATAATGGTATGAACAAAATAGACTGCTTTTGAATCTAAAAAGGCAAGCCTCAGACTCACAACACTCGTTCAAACTTTCTTTTTAACGATGTAACTATTTTGCTAATATTCCAAAAAATGACACTAATGCTACGTTCTGATTTCAAAGGTTCTGAAAGGATTTTATAGCGTTCCAAAGTTATTAGTGTATTTTTAAAGATTTCAAAGAGTGTCAGCAAATTCCAAAGATTTCGAGGGATTTTAAGAAAATTAATTTCATTTTAAATTTCAAGATAATTTATACAGGATTTCAAAGTATTTCAAGGGATTTTTACCAAATCTACGCGATTTTATTGACTTTAAAATCCATTGAAATGTTATAATATTTCAATGGATTTTAAAGTGTTTAGAGTATCTTATAAGGTTTCCAGAGATTTAAAAAATTCCACGGAATCTTTAAGAAGTATCAAAGGATTTAAAAGATTTCAGGGGATTTCAGGAAATTAATTAAAATTTAAGGGATTTTTACGGATTCCATGGGATTTCAAAAATTTCAAATTATCATAATGAATACAGAGTATTTTAAAAATTTCGAAGAATTTCATAGGATTATAGACAAATTTCACGAGATTTAAAATTTTCTAAGGATTTTCAAATTATTTCGCAATGTTTCAGAAGATTTCAAATATTCCAAGCAATTTTTACGGCATTTAGATTACAAAATTGGAGTTTTCCTAGGAGTTAAAATATTTCAAGGGATGTTAGGAGATTTCAAGAAGTTTCATGTGATTTCAAAGTTTTTAAAGAAGTTTTAAGAGATATTACGAACTTCAAGATAATTTGTGAGACTTTAAAGTATTTAAAGGAATTTTGCCAGACCTACGTGATTTTATAGGACTTCCAAGGACATAAAAGATTAAATTTTTTAATAGATTTAAAAGATTCGAGGATATTTTACAAGATGGAATTCATATCAAAGACATCAAAGGATTTCGAAGTTTTTAATGAATTTTAGGGAATAAGTGACATTTAATTTATGGGATGTCTATGGATTTAATGCGATTTATTGGGTTTCAGAAGATTTCAAAGATTGAAACATTTTTAAATAATGCTACGCGTATTTTTCCGATTTGAGAAAAATAACTCTGCGAGGTTATGAGTATTTGAATTTTGAACTTTGTTTTTCAAACAAATTTTATTGAAAATATGAAGAACCTTATGCTCACAAAAACACCATCTTTTTATTTTTGCAATATTTTTGTTACAAATGTACTTCTATAAAGAAGACAGGCTGTGAGTTTTATGTGGACCAAATAATTTTTGTGGTCACGAGAATTTTTTTTCAAATAATTAAGTTTCCGAATTTTTCTTATTAACGACGACTGATAAGAAAAAAGTTTAAGAAAAAGTTTGTTCATTTAAAAAATTTTTGAAGAAAGATGTCTAACTTTTCTCAGATTCTGGAAGATTTAAAAGTTGTCATCATTTCTGAAGAAATTTTTAAAAATATTACAGATTTCAAGATATTTTACGGGATTTTACTTGATTTTTGTGGGATTACTAGGGATTAAGGAGTTTAAGGTATTTCAAAAGATTCCAAGGAATTTCGCGAGATTTCAAAATGTTGTAAGTGTTTTCATAGGATTTCAGAAAGTCAAAGGATTTTAAAAAGGTATGCAGGATATCAGTGATATTTAAAAGATTTCAACAGATTTCTAGGGAACTTCAGGGAATAAATGAAATGAAATTTTAAGGGACTTCTGGGATTTTTTAGGATTTCTATGGATTTCAGGGATTTCAGAGATTCTAAGAAATTTAATTGGATTTAGAGGATTTTCAGGGATTTAAAAAGATCAAAATACAAGAAGTTAAATTAAGAATAAACAAAAATTTAATTTATTTTTCAATGTCCAACATTCAAATTTGACCACGAAATTCTTGGCAATTAAAAAAGACTTGATTGACGAGTTTTCTAGGAATTTAAGACAACTTCAGCCGATTTTAAGGGATTTGGATGAGTTTCAAGGACTTAGGATTTCAAGGGATTTCAAAACTTGCAGGGTATTTTAAAAGATTTGAAAGAATTCCATGCGACAATATGGGATATGTATGTTGTGTACCAGATTTCAAAATAATTAACCCCTCTATTAAATGCAATCAATCACGCGTTTTTCGATTCGTCGGAAAAATATTTGAATTAAAAAAAAAACAATTGCGAATAACTATTTATTTGTTAAAAGTGTTTGAAAACTTAAATTCGAGCGAAAATGACATTGTGAGATCTGCGAATAAGGAAATAATTAGTATTATCAGTTTCTTTTTACAGTTATATAAATATAATTTTCCTAAGATTCTTTAGAAAATTAAAAAAGATTTTTGCAGATTTCAGATTTGTCGAAAAAGAATCTAGAAAATTTTAAAGAAATTTTTTTTATTTTACAGGATTTTGCAAAGTATTAGGAAAAATCCGAGCTAAAATTCATAAATATCTTGTAAATTAATCCAAATTTTTCCTAAAAGTTATATAAATTTGTGCATAATTCAAAATTTTGCCTTACAATCTTCCAGATTTTTAAAAACAATTTTGGAAATCTTTTCAAATCTTTTTCAAAATAAAAAATCATTTGAAATTTTCCCCTGAAAATGTTATTATCCACTCGGGACCTTTTACAATTCTTAAAAAGCTGCTAAATTTTGTTTCGAAATCTTCGAAATGTACATTTTGTTTAAAATTTGTTTAAATCTTCTCAACATTTCAATTATTTTCGAATGTTTTAAAAACTTCTAAATATATTTTGAAACAATTAAGTTTTCGTAAAATTGTTAAAATCCTGCAAAATAAAAAAATTGTAGTGTGATAGCAACATCTTAAGAAAAGAATTATTTCCTATATTAAAAACTCGTTTACAATTAAAAATGTTTGTTTTATCAATAATGTTTAAAAATGTTTGGAAATAAATTTTATCATGACAAAAAATTACTCAATTGGAAATTTTTATTTCCATAATTGATGGTGCAGAAATTCGTAATCTTTTTTAATAGATAAACACACTGAAAATAGGTACTAATAGTGATATTCACGCAGTTTCACAACCAATCAGGTTTTCGATAATAATGTGTGCCATATTTCCTAGGTATTTGGTAACATCACTTTTCTTAAACAGGATTGCATTTCACTATTTTTCTAATATTTTTCAAAATTGATGATACTATTGACACTATTTTGAATTTTTTAAATGAGTCCGAGCATTGAAAAGAAGAAAACGTAAGGTTTTATTGATATTTTACCTCATATTTTTTTAAACATGAATCAGCTTTTGGCCTACAGTTTATCAATCGTAATTGAAGAGTAATCTTTTTCGGTTCAAGGGATCCCTAACTCGATTGTCAATATGTCGCTCACATTTACACTCTGTTCAGTATTCAGTTTGTGCGTGCGAAGGGTGCTGTTAACTACTGGTAACATGACCTACGACAGTGATTCTCTTTACACATTGTTACGCATGCAAAGTTAATATTCCAATTATTACGAGGTACAAGCGCACGCATTACTTAGAAGGCTTTTAAAATGCATGTGTTATTCTACCGTATCCACGTTTCCATATAATAGTGTATTTTTTTTAGTACTGTGCTCAGAGCCATGAATTCGGGAGTTAATTAGGATAGAATTTGAGTTATGGCTCTCGAGAGTATAGGGTAATTGTGAAAATTAAGCTCTAAAATTGGTTTCTTTTTGATTTATTCTAAATTGTTGAACAAAGTAGGATCGTTACTTCCTAATAGAAAATATTCGTCCGGAAAAACTTCTTGCTATTTATTTAGAATTTCCGGACGACTAGCACCTCCTTTTACAGTCTGGGACAATTCGTACAGAAATTCCGGACGGACAGGCGATAGCGAAAAAATCTTCAGCCGACTGGACTGCCGGAAAAAATGATTTTCGTTAAAGAATTGAACCAAAGTTTATCTGTACCGTTTTGGGTACTATATTTTTTATAAAATTAACGAGAAAATCTTAACAGTATTCAAGTTTTAATGTTGTTCAATTTTTCCGACAAAAAACATGTTTTGTATGAAGTTATGCCTATTTGAATTTTGTGCTTTGTTCATTGTCTTCTTTCGAAATTCACCGGGAAATTAAAAAAATGGTTTAAAATTAATAAAATGGTGACGGTTTTTTGTTTGCAAAATATTTAAAATCAATTTTCTCGAAAAACAAACACTTATTATATTTTTTCCAATTTTTTATTGAATTTGTCCTTCCATAAGGATGCCATCTTTGGTAGCCAGGATAATTTTTTTTTTCATAAAATCGAATTTCCTAATTTTTTCGCAAATAACAAGTACAAAACAATGATGAAATGAAAATTCGTAGATTTAAAAAAGTTATACAGAAAACACCCATTTCTCCTTGGTATTATCTTGCATCATTTACGAGAAAAATTCAAAGATTATACTTTTAGGGAAATCAATTCTTTCGGCCTCAAAAATAGTTTAGCTCTCATAAAATTGATAGGATGTCTTTCTTATATTAGCAAAAACCTCTTTAAAATATTGGAAAGAATAAAAAAGGTCGACTTTCTCAGAAAATATTTTTTTCATGTTTTCAACATTCGAATAAAAAAATATAAAATATTTTCTAGAAAACGCCACCTTTGTTATCTTTAAACATATTTTACACAGTTTCTGATAATATAAGGACGAAATTCTATCAGCTTTATGCGGGCTAAACCATATTTGGGTCTGGGAGAATTTTTTTACCTAAAAATATAATTTTCCTTATAAACGACGCCAGATATCACAATAGGGGAAGAGGTATTTTTCATAGAACTTTTTTAGGCAAAAAATATGTCATAAGTTTTGTTCTTCAAAATTGCGAAATTATTTAAGTTTAAGATTTTACATTTATTAATAGTTTATTTCCAATGATTCAACTTAAATTATTTAATTTACGAACAGCCTACCTTTACGGATATTTCTGTAACTCTAACCCTTCTTCCAGCTCGTTTTTAAATTTTATATTGATCTAATTTTAGTTTTTAAAATTTTAACTTGTGTAATATTTATTTAACATAATTTTCTTAAAAGTAATTTTAGTTACAGAAACGTGTTAAAGTCTGAAATTAAAAAAAATTAAAACTCGGGAAATAACCAAGCAACTTAAAAATTGTAATTTTTTCGAAAATAGTAATATAAGCAAAGAAATGAATAAATACCTAAAAATATTAAAGTCATTGATCTAGAAACTGTGCGTGACATTTCCTCATTGAGTGCGACAAGAGCTTTTCTCTGTCTTTTGATAATTACCCTTTTGGATAACCTTATGCCTAACGAAATATATAGTATGTCGCAGTAGATGAAATGTGAAAGCTCATATTCGAAGATTTTAATAATCATTGCCGAATAAAAAAAACATCAACATAATCATATAAGTTAATTGCTAATTTTTTAGTTATAAAATAATAAGAATTGATTTTTCAATCTTCTTTGGGATCAATTTATAAGCATGGAAAAATGCATAAATAAGAAGTTTATGATGGTCGTATTTCTTAAATATGAGGTCTGATCAAATGCGAGAGACGTGAAGTGTAAAATAGTGAAATTCGATATTCAGAATAAGTAACCAATGGAGTGTCTTGGGAGCACGATAAGCTCCTTTTTTGGACGTAACTTATAATTCTAACAGAATTTCTAGAGTTATAGTTTTTGTCATATATCTTGATTTTGCTTTAAATTACCAGAAAAATAATAAATATTATCAATTTTCAATGACTGAGGTCTAATTGATTACCAGTTAACAGAATTATTTTGCTATCATCACAGAAAAAAATAAAGTTAAATTTTGTTGCATGTAAAATTTTCCGCTGATAAAGTTTACATGCTATTTGGCGAAAGATTATCCTAGGATGGAATAAAAGCTGTCGTCTGCTACGCCCTTAGCAGCAATGGGAAAACGACAAAGTATGAGTGGATTCGAGATATAAATCAGGACACCAGATTTGAAACAACTATTCGCTTACTTCAATGTTAATTTGAAAATAATAAGACTTAGAAAATTCAATAGTTAAAATGTGTTGCAGGTACATTTTGGAACGGTTAAAAATTGAATGTATTTCGGTGAACGTTTAAGCGAGGTTAGGAGAATAATTCTGCCAGCCGGGAATCCCATTTCTGCTCCAATTTAATTAAGTTAAAAGGCGGTAGATAGCGCTGGCGTCCTCATTCTCGTGACTTTTCGAATAAAAATGGAGCGATAATGAGGCGAAAGATTATCCAGGCTAGGTTAAAAATGGAAAATTATCTTCGATTCGTGTAAAGTTTAACCGGCAAGGTTATTTTTTGTTGCGGCGAATCTTTCCCCTGGAATCGATGTAAACTTTATCTTTAGTTTTTTCTGTGATCTATCGTCTTTCACCGTGGTTGAAGACTTTTTATGTATCTTCAAAAAACTACGTGGAAAGAAAGTATTTTCCGTCAATTTAAATATATTTCCGATAACCCATTCTTTTGATAGTGATTCCACTTCTTTGTTCAATACTCAGTGAAGCAAACATTTTTCCTGTAGTCTTGGATTTGAATTGTTCGTAAGATTTTTCCTACCTTTTGATTTGAAATTTTATTTAATTGTGTGCAGAACTCAGCAGCATTGTGTGCAGTTGATTGCTTAAGTTCTTTTAATTTTAATTATATGAGAGTGAAGAGCTTTACATAATGACTTTGTGAAGCTCTTCGCCTGGGGTGCTTGCAAGAGAGATTGGTCCGCGACGTGGGTCGCAGCAGTATTACGAAACGAACGTATTATTTAGATAAACAACACAGGAATTCTAGATTAATATAAAAATCTATACACCCTCCCCCTTATACCGCTTCGTACACTTCCCTTTCTCACTTTTCTCATATGAACTGCCTGGTTCCCGGCTAGAACCGAGTGAGTCACGCTTACCCCGACAGGGATTTGGCTTAATGGTATAATAATAATTATAATAATATTTTTTCTCTTAAATAGGTTGAAAGCTGTCGGTATACACTATAAAATGAGTCAGGATAAAGTCATTTTGTCAATTTTTTTAGGAAGGTATTGCAAAAAAGGAAAAATTTCAATGTTTACCAGATGTATAAGCTTAAAACCGCTGTTTTTTAGGCAAAAGAAAGTCTTTTTTTTTTGCAGAAAATAAAATAAACTTTATTCAAAGTATTTTCCCTCGCTTGCTATACATTTTCCCCATCTCTCGGGCAATTTGTGTATACCACGCCAAAAAAAGTCCTTATCTTTCGATGCAAACCACTCGTCAAGCCATTTTCCGACGTCTTCGTACGAATCGAAGTGTTGTTCAGCGAGCGCATGACCCATCGACGAAAACAGGTGGTAATCAGAAGGGGCCAGGTCTGGTGAATAAGCGGGATGAGGTAGCACCTCCCAGTTGAGTGTTTTCAAGTAGTTTTGGACCATTTTTGACGTGTGCGATGGGGCGTCGTGAAGAAAAATCAGCTCAAAATCAGTTCAATTCATGGGGTACCCATTTTCCCATTTTTTGGATCTTTCCCATGGCATGTAAACGCATGGAAATGGCCGGTTGAGTAACACCTAACTGTTCGGCAAGCATTTTTTGTGTTTGTGTATCGTCCTCATCTAAAAGAGCCTGTAATTCATGGTCCTCAACTTTTTTGGGCCGATTTTCACGCTTCTTGTCACTCAAGTCAAAATGACCGTCTTTGAACCGACGAAACCAGTCTCTGCAAGTTGTTTCCGATAAAGCACTGTCACCATAGGC
>CAKNWT010255850.1:0-12461 GCA_932066315.1 Andricus coriarius | reverse complement strand
CAGTTGATATTATTTCAACCAAAAAAATTTTTGTTTGAAATAGATCACAGTTAAATTCAACAAAAAACACGAACATTCAATAAAATAGCTAAGTCCTGCAACAAAATAGATTCATTTTCTACCCATAACTGACCCATACATCTATCTTAATGGAAAATAAAAAAAAACATGAAGCGACTTTAAAGTAACTAAAATTAAAGCTCCAATTTACTGCAAAAATTCGTAACTAAGTTACATTAAAAGTTACTTTTTAAAATAGTAACAAAGTTACTCTAAAAATTACACATAACGTAACGTTTCAGTAATTTAGTTTTTATAACAAATTTTTACCCAAATCTAGTTATAATTCATAAATAATCTGAATTAAATATGGAAAATGTTTATTTTATCTTATATCAAATGATCATAAATATGAGATGAGGATTTGAGAATCAGAGATGAGAAATGGGAAAAAGAGATGAAAGAGCTGAGGGAGCGAGTAGAAGGGATGGATAGGGGTCGGAAAGAAAAAGACGGTAAAACAAAGCAGATGGAAGAGGAGATTAGTGGGTGGAAGGTAAGGACTGAGAAAAGGCTAGAAAAGGTGGAGGGAAGGGTGGAAATGAAAGTAGTTGAAGGGGGTGCGGGGGTGGCGAGATTAAATACATTTGGGAGAAGGTAGGGAATATGATGGAAGAGAAAGTGGGAGAGCGTAGGAATGAAAAGGAGGAGAGGGCGGATACGGAAAGGATAAGGGCAATGGAGATGAGAATGGAGAGAAGAGAGAAGGAGGACAGGAAAGACAATATTGTGATAAGAGGGTTGAAGTTAAAGAGCGGGGAAGGAAGGGAGGGCGTGGAAGCGCTGCTACAGAGCATAGGGAGGGTTAAAGGGATGGTAGGGAAAGTAACGTTGGAGGAGAGGAAGAAGAAGGCAGTGATGGTTGTGCAGTTGGAGAGCTGGGAAGAAAAGTTGGGGGTAATGCGAAATAAGAATAAGATAAAGGATAGAGGAGTTTTCATCTATTGCGATTTAACGATAAAGGAAAGGGATGTGCAGAGAATGCTGTACGACAGGGCTAAGAGAGAGAGGACTGAAGGGAGATCGGCGAAGGTAGGATATCAAAAAATAAGAATAGACGAGAAAATGTGGGTGTGGGACGAGGAGAAAGAGTTGTTGAGGAAAGTGCAGGGGAATTTATTTCGTAGGAAGTAGGGGGGTAAGGCTGATGCAGGGTAGAGGAGTAGTGAAGGAATAGGATTAATAGGAGGAATAGGAGGAATAGGATAGAATAGAGCTAACGCTGCCAAGGGGGTATAGGTGGAGACTCCAGGAGGCGGTCAGAGTGAAGAAGAAAGGAAGAGCTAGTGGGGAAATCAAAACGGGTTTTAGAGAAGGATTAGAGGAAGTAGTACATGGAGAGGAAGAGAGCAGGGCGTGCAAATGAGAGAAGTAAAGATAGGAGGGATCACCTGTAGGTTTGTGACAGTGTAAAATAAGGATGGGATGGAAAGAATTAAAGAAAAGGCGGAAGGATTGCTAGATGAAAGAGAGGAAGGTATAGTGGTACTGGGTCGGGACTTTTATGCGAGGATGGGGAGGGAAGGGTGCCTTTACAGGGAAGGGGATAGACTATGTAGTCATGAATATGAAAGGGTGGGAGGAGATGGAAAGATTCGCAGTAGAAGGGAGTGTGGAATCAGACCATCAGCAATTAGGGTTATGGGTAAGGGGCGCGAGCGGTGGAAGGTAAGAGTGTGAAGAAGGGTCGATGGGGGAGAGGGTGACTGGTCAACGGAGGCGATAGATACGTATAAGGAGCAGTTAGGGAAGTTACGCTTTGAAGGGGAATCGGTGGAAAAGAAATGGGAGGATTTAAAGGAGAAAGTGAAAAGTTGTGTGCAAAAGAAGGTATTCAAAAAGAAGAAGAAAGGAATGGTGAAGGCGTGGTGGGATAGGGAATGTAAAAAAATCAAAAGGAAGGTGAAGGAGTGGAGGGAGTTTTTTCAAGAATAATTTCAGGGCTCAGATGCAAGGAAGAGGGTTGGTGGGAGTAGAAGAACGCGGGAGGCAGAGATGGAAGAGTTGGATGATGAGGAGATAGAGAAACAGATAAGGAAGTTAAAAAGGTCAAAAGCAGCAGGGCTGGATGGGGTAGAGAACGAAGCATGGCTGTTTAGTACACAAGAGGTTAGGGAGAGGCTAAAGGAGGTAGTGAAAAATGTTTGGAGGGGGAGGGGTTCCCAGGAGGGTGGAGAGAAGGGTTAATAGTCCCACTGTATAAGAAAGGAGATAGGAATAGGCAGGAAAATTATAAAGTGATTACGTTAATGAATACAGCGTATAAAGTATACGCGATGGTGGTGGCGGAGAGGCTGCGGAAGGATGTCGAGGGGAAAGGAATATTGCCGGAGACGCAGGCGGGCTTTAGGACGGGTAGGAGTACTATCGACAATATCTAAGTTCTGCAGCATGTGGTGGATAGAGAATTAGCGAAGAAGGGTTCGAGAGTGTACGCGTTTTTCGTAGATCTCAAAGGCGCGTTTCCTTCGGTGGATAGGGGAAGGTTGTGGTAGGCGATGGAGTATAGGGGAGTGGAGAGAGGCCTGACCGAGAGGGTAAGGGAGATATATGAAGAGACCAAAGATAAGGTAAGGGGAGGAAAGGGGATTTCGGAGGGATTCTGGATGGATAGAGGGTTAAGGCAAGAATATCCGCTTAGCCCAATGCTTTTTGCGATTTTAATTGCGGATATGGAAAGTAAGCTGGAGGCCGGGGTGGTAGGAGGAGTCAGGATAGTAGGAGTTAAAATTTGGTCACTAGCGTATGCAGATGACATAGTGTTGCTGGCGAAAAGCGAGGAGGCCTTAAAGGAGATGATGAAGAGGTTGAGAAGATACATGGATAAGAGCAGGTTAGAGCTGTATGCAGAAAAGGCTAAGGTTATCGTGTTCAGGAAAGGAGGTGGGAGGGATAAGGGAGGGGAGTGGAAGTGGAAGGTAGAGGCGGTGCAGGAGGTGAAAGAGCTTGTGTGCCTGGGCTTCGTGTTTCGGAGGAATGAGGGAGTGGATGGTCAAGTAAAACAGAGAGTGAGGAGGGCGAACGTGGTGATGAGGCAGGTCTGGGGGTTGGGAAAGAAGTTATTCGCAGATGATTTTAAAAGGAGAATGAAATTGTTTGACTCGCTAGTGATGAGCGTGCTATTGTATGGTATAGAGGTATGGGGGTGGAAGCAGAGTGAAGAGGTTTATAGGACACAAGAGAGGTATGTAAAGTGGACATTGGGGTTAGCAAGGAACAGGTGTAAT
Organism: Andricus coriarius; assembly: GCA_932066315.1. Taxonomy (NCBI): domain Eukaryota; kingdom Metazoa; phylum Arthropoda; class Insecta; order Hymenoptera; family Cynipidae; genus Andricus; species Andricus coriarius. The sequence continues at coordinate 9,174 of CAKNWT010255850.1, read as the reverse complement.
CATATTGTCAGGCGGCAGACGGGGAGAACGAGTATAGGGATTCTAGCTAGGAGTCAGGTGTGTAAATATGAGGAGAAATTTTCGGAAGAGGGGGGAAGTAAGCTGGTTAGAGAGTGTTGGTGGAAGAAGGAGAACGGAAGAGGGGGTGGGAGGATGGAGGCTGACGGGAAAGGTATTTTAGAACGAATGGACTACAGATGGGTGAAGTGAGAAGGATGCATGAGGAAGGAAGGAAGGTATATGAGTTGGTTAAGAAAAAAGGAATGGAGAGAGAGAAGACAGCAGGAGAAGAGAGAATAAGAGAGTCAAGGTTTAACGGGAACTATGTGTGGATTATGAAAAGGGTGAGAGCGCAATATTTGTGTGAGAAAGCAGAGAAAGGAAGTCAGGAGCTTATAGCGAGGATGAGATGTGGGTGCACGGAGGATTTTAATAGGTTCTGGATTTCAGAGGAAAAGAGGATGTGTCAACTGTGTGGGGAGGTGTATGAAAAAGTGGAGCACTGGTTGGAGGAGTGCGGAGAAGTGGAAAGGAGTGGAATGAGCATGAAGGTATTGATGCATGAAAGGGGGGACAAAAGGGCAATAGCATGGATGAAGGGAGTGTTGGGTAGGATGAAGAAGAAGAGAAGTAAGGAGGAAGAGGAATGCAGAAGGAAATATTGTAAATAAGAGAGGAAGTAGATATAAGTAGGATGTAAATATTGTAAATAATAGATAAGCATTAGGTAATATACGCGGAAGCGAGAGAGTAGGGACAGGCGAGCGAGGCGTAGCGAGGCGAAGCGAGGCGAGGAGGGCAAGGCGATAAGAGCGTGCGATCCTAGAGATAAGGTATGGATGTATGTTAGTTTTAAGGCTTAGATTAAGGAAAATTATGCAAAAAAAGGAAAGTGTACCCAAGTAAATTTTTTAAGGCCAACAGGCTGAAGAATAAACGTTCATACTACTACATAAAATAGATAACACAATTTTATTTCAAAATATCAATCAAGATCACACTTCAAATCATTAGTATAAGTTAAAAGCATTTAATATACATTTTTATTAATCTACATTTTCTTATTAGAATCCGCTTGCTAGCACTTCCGATTCACTTCCACTGAATTAATATCCGTAGAATCTGTCTTTCACGATTCACTAAATTAAAACTAGACTTCACCGTTTCATTGTCAACCATACCGATTCATATGCTTGTGCAATGAATTAGAAAACGCTTATTGGAAACATTTCAAGTTATTATGTCCGACTCAACTCCATATACGAACAATCCATTAAATCCGAACTCACCGATACACTGCTGCCTACCCAGTCAACTGATTAAAATTATTACAAACCGATAAATCGCAATTCGCGTAAATCCGCATTCTTAAATGATGCGATTCAAAAAGAATTTTATTTAATCGATTATTTTTTCCTGGCAAGACGAATAACAGAGTTTTAAGATTTAAGGTGGCTTAAAAAAATAGAAACAATTTCCTAATTCTTGCTATATACATCAGACTCTAAATCATAGATTTTATACTTAATCCATTCATTCTTTCAAATTTTGGAATATCCCTAAGATTATTTGGAAACTTGGTATCATTATATTTGCGTTCTGAACCATTAATGTGAGGATAAGAACTCGTGCTTGAAACATTGGATTTAGTAGGATCAAAAGCTGCCTTTACTAACCAGAGAAAACAATATGATTTCATTTTTAATATTAACTACAGTTTTTTCTCTTTGTATAAAATCAGGTAATTCAATACAAGTTGAAGACAAAACCTGCAAAGGGGCGTATCTAATAATATTAAACCTTAAATTTACAGTTTCTATTAAACTCCAACCCGATTCTTTTGTTTTTAGCTTATCAATTCTAACTTGAACCTGTTCTCTGATTTCTTCAAACCAATATTTGTCGTTGTAAGAATAGTGTCATTCTTAGTGTGAACATTTTTTTCTTTTATTTTTCTATAAAAGTTTTTAATTCGTAGAATGAGCATGCGTATGCAGTCATTCAAACATTTATTTAAACCTTCATGATTTAATTTGATATTACCCGAATTCTTATCTGCGTTTGAAAATCACTCTCCATATCATCCCAAATTATTCTCTCTCGTAGTTTTATCAAAGCTTCATTCATGTCACCTTCTGTTTTCAGCACCTTCTCGTACTTTCTGCTTGTCGTCTTTATGACTTGTACCACTTTCAAAACATCTTTAAGTCGATTAAAATCCATTATTTACATTGAAATGGAATCATTGAACACATATAAAACACTCTTTAGATTTTAAGTTTGCTACTGCAAGTTTGTTACCAATTGATGGAATCACAGAAGTAATTATACTTTTAAATAGACCTTACAGTCTTTTTTTTTAAACGCACTAGGTGGTTGCCTATCAATACAATAACAAAATACAGAGTGAACTTCATATATATAGCACCAATATTGGTGAAATACGGCAACCTTGTAGATCAGGATTCCCGAAATTGTACTGACGTGATCACTCAGGAATGCTGTTCACCTGACATGTTTAGATTATCGCGTATGAAATATGAAATTCATGTGGATGCGCACTTAATATAAGTTATATCACACACCACTGCAAGTTCTAAGAACTATTACGCAACATTATTTGATTATATCTTATTTTAACGAATTGACACATAGCAACTCAGATTTAAAAAAATGTCTTATATACAGGTTTGTGTAGGCTTGTGCTGGCTTATGCATATGCAGAATCTTAATAATTTCTTCCTCTTTTCATCGTATCATAGGCTGAAACACACACGAACACGTTTCCGAGCGTTAACCGACCATTCCACACATTATGCAAGACGTGACCGAAACTTCCAGATACTTTGACGCAATTTGTTTTCTTCAAGAGCACGTGTCACACAACCTTCCACAATGTCGGTAAATGACGGTGCAGGAATCGATAGAAAACTACTCTAATCGTTATGTCATAAAACGGAGCGATACCATTCTTCTGCTTTCCACATTCTAGCCGCAAGTTCACTATTCGTATGGAACAAGTGGTCCATAACCCTTCTACAATGTCGGTAAATGCCGGTGCAGAAATCTGTAGAAAACTTGTGTAATTCTTGAGACATAACACGGAGCGAGAAAAAGTTTCTGCCGTCTATATTATAGCCGCAATTTCGTTAATCGTACTGAAAATTTGTATCCACAACGTGCCTTACCTATCTACTCAAAAGGTGTTCGTGTTCAAGATACATTTGCACGAAAAACATCGACGTTATGAACACGAAGCGTATTATTGTTCGAGATTTTAGAACCGCGTATACTCGAATTGACCTGCGCCCTTAAACTTATTGGAAATGAAATAATCACGATACAAATTATTGCTATGCAAAACATCGTATTAAATTATTATATACATGGCATAATGAATATGCAAGTACAAGTCCATCAAATAGAATATACAGAGATTTAGTCTCATTTGATGGTGAAAAACCAAACTAGTTTAGTTATTAAAATTTTTATCATAACAACTATTGAAATTGATGACTAAATGACATGTTTTTTTTAGGTCGGACTAGATTGTCTCAGATTCGGTACAAAGGGAGTGGCTATTGTGAAACCAGAGGAAGGTGGCGGCTTAGGGCAAGTTGAATTTCTACCTGGTGATAATACTGGAGATGATAATGAATATTATAATGAAAACGATTATGATGACGACGATGAAGACGATGCTGACGAAGATGATGACGACGATCTATTTAACTATTCAATGCTATAAAATTACCCTTGTCAGATCAATTGTAATGCTTATTGAACTACCTAGTGGGCAAAAAATTAAAAAAAGTCTGCGGCATTTTTATGACAGTTTTACAACGTCATGTCACACAGCTGTCGTATATCCGTATCGTGAAGATGACGTAAAGACATCTTTGCGACATTGAAATATCTTAATGTTATCTTGAAGATATCTTTACGGCACGAACATAGAACGTCTTTGCCACATGGCAAAGACGTTCTAGGGGAGAAAATTTGAATACGGAATCAGCCGTGATACAACACGTTTAGATATTTTTCTCCAAATACGAATTTTGCTTCTATTATCGAGTTTTCCCCTGTTTATGTTGTCGGCGCCCTCGCCCTACGAATCGCACTGCAAACATCGCGCTCTACAAAAAGTGCATGTTTCCCTTTCTGGATGTATAATATACTATTATATCTCATTTGTTCAGAAATAAGTTTAGAACCAGTCCAATAAATTGTCTGTCTGCAAACAGTCGAAATATTAGATGAGAATATAAGCGTCCTACGGCTATTTATCTATATTTATATATGTCACTTAAAAACTAATTTTATTACTTTCCATAAGACTGAATAAAGAACGACATAAGAAAAGCTAATCACCTGTCAAAATTTGGAGGTCAGATCATCGAAAAGGAATCACAATACCCGTCAGACCACGGGATTCCAAGAAAAATCATATTTTAATTATTTCTGTTTAATTCTTTTCTCTTCTTAGTGCATTGTTTTCATATACGTTTGTAGAGGAATAACGGTGTGTATAAACCACCTTAAAAACCCCTGTCAGATTCTGCAGGGTTGGCTATACCAGATCACGGGAGTCCAAGGATTGAGAAGACGAGGTTGACTTCCGTTTTCGGCATAAAAGTCTTAGGTAGCGGTGGTTGAGTGGCGCTAATTGTAGTGAATTTGCAGTAAAATTTGAGGTGAGTTGATGGGAGGAGTGTGTTAGAGGGTTTTGTGTGTGAGGGTTTGTATGTTGAAAAGAATTAAAGTCAGGGGTTGTGCGATATTTTGAGAGATTGAGACTATTTTGTGTAAACTATGAGGACAGTTTGTTTACCGTGAGGAACAGGGTGGGGAGACAGGTGCAGCCGAGTAGCGGCTTTAGGGAGGAATAGGGAGAAAGAAGCATGAAAGAAGGTATGGTAGCAGGATGAGGTAGCGCCGTGGAGACAGAAGCTACACAAGTTACGTAACGCGATACGGACAGCAGCTGCTTCGAATCGTTTTGATACATTCAGAGGAGAAAGTGTTCTGTACGCCGAAAAGTGAGACAAAAAGGAAGGGACAATATAGAAAAACGGTAGAAAGGGAGAGATTAAGAGCGGATAGTTATGACGCCAGGAGTGGACTGGAGGACGCCTGGATATATGGTGAGAGAAGAAGCACAGAGGGATAAATTAAGTACTTGAGCGGGGAAGAGAGCATGGCAATTTGAGACGAAGTTAAGGGAGCGAACGGGAGGAGAGCTAGCTAATAAGTGTTTGAAGAAGGTAGAAGAAAGAAGAGGAAGGGCGCTAGAACTAACAAGATGGGCAGAGGAAAGAAGGGAGGTTTTTAGTTTTAGAGATATAGAACAGGGGAGTGGAGTAAGCTATGATGAATTGGAGAGGAAGGATAGGAAAAGGCAATTAATGCAGAGATGGGGAATGATTGAGGAATCAAAATATAATAAATGGTATGAGATGATAAAAAAGGAAGGATTAGCAAATTATTTAGCAAAGGGATGAGGAGGGAGAAGATGGACCAGAATAGCAAGATTTAGATTGGGAAAAGATGTAAGGGAGGGGATGTATTGGGGAAAGAAGGAGAACGAAAAGTGCAGAATAAGTGAGTGGGAGGGGAAGACATGGGAACAGGTATGGGAAGCATGAAGGAGGGGAATGGAAAATAAAGGAAGATAGCAAGAGAATGTGGTGAAGATTCTAGGGGGATGAGGGAATGGATGTGGAAAAATAGCAAAATGAGAAAATATGTAAATATGTGAATATTTGTAAATAACAAGGATAAGATAACATACAATGTTTAGAACTTCTTGTAAAAAACGGAGTTCATGTAAACCCTTAAAGGACACATCATACATAAAGAAGAGAAGAGGGGGTTTAATAGCACATGCGCAGAAGGTGAGATTCCTGCTTGTACAAGAGTGGCAGGGAACTAGGATCACGATGCTGCGGTGGACCTGCTGGTTGACATTAGTCAACACATACCTGGTGACGTCGCAGGGTAGCAGATGATTAAAACCTGGGTAAAGAAAGGCGAAAACAGCTGTAGGGCCTCCACCCTGTGGGAACACTCTCTGACAGTCGCTTATCTCCCTCTGTCACTCCCTCATACTCTCATTTGTTCCAGCGTTTATACGCCACGCGCGTAGCGTTCCGGCGCTCGGACGACACGAAGGACGTCAACGCCGCTCTCGTTCACTTGTTATTCTGAACTCCAAGAGTGAGGAGATCCAGCTAAAAAGGAACTCAGTTAATGTTAAAAGAGACGGAACAATTGGGAAAAAAACAATGAAAAATGAGAGGATCGACGAGAGGAAGACGGGTTCTGCCAGGATCAGTACGGGGTGTTATGTTCACCCATTAGTGCAGTCATTACCGTTGAAAGACTCGCGAATCGTTCGAGTGGTCACTTTGCCCACTTCATATAATTTAATTTGGTAAAATGACGGTTGATTAGCCGTCATCACGTGTATTTCATCCTAGGAAAAAAAACGAATAACTAGAATAAATTCATTGATAGAGGAATAAGTTGAAAATTAAAGAGTTAAAATAAATGCCTTGGTTTGAGCGGGACGAATGCCCACTCGTTCAACTCATTATTCCGGCATTGTAACCTCAGTTTCTCCGTAAATTGCGTCAATTATATGAAATTACAATCGAAAGGATGCTTCTTTTTCTTGACCTCACCGTGTGCGTTACACCTTACCCAGCCACTGTATCGGGGCCATCGGGCAATCCATCAATTTAGGAGTTCAATTGTCCTTGACAATTGTCCATAGATGGTCCTGAAGCAATAACCACTAAGCCGAGGCGTAACAACAATGCCAAAAGCTGAATGGCACTTGGGCGAGGTGTCTTGAACGGTGACTCTGGGATACCGGGCGACCTCTCACAGTATGCAGTCTTATCCTTGCATGCGTAGCTCCACGAGCATGGACGAACCCGTTCTCTAGCTGCTCATGGGAACTACAATAAAAACACCAAACCACCAAAAAGTTGTAGATGCGCAGCGCACCCGACAATCGGCTGAAAATAAATTAGATGGAAACACGACGACGAACCGGCGAAACTTCCACATTAAGTGGACGAATCAACTTAGGGATGACTTTCTAGATTGCTAAGATTCTAGATATTATCCCTGCGAACAGATGCTTCATGGCGCGTATTCACAGGCAAAGGCTAAAAGCGACGATGGATCACAAGACCAAAAGACGCTTGCATCAACTGAACAAGAAAATTGGATGGGCAAGACAGAATGCGTCCTGTATTCATTGTATGATTAGCTACATAACATCTGGTTGACCATTCACGGAAATGATTCGAAAGTTCGCCCAAGAACTGAGGATCTTGAATCAAACACTGAACGAATCAAAGCTGCTTACAATCAAATTGAGTCATCTGACTCAAGGAGGAGAATACCGAAGAAGCAGAGATTGATCAGGGACAATCAATAGTTTTTTGCTGACCCATAGCGCCTCCTAAGTGATCAACCTGTTTCGGTCAAAAATCCAACCAAGCCCAACGAGGTGGAGACTTTTCGGAGAGAGGTAAAAAAGATCCCAAAAACACTGGAGTTGAAAGAAGATACTGACAATATCATCCGCTTCAAGGAGTTTTGCGAAAACCTCCTGATATCTATGGAGGAATGTCCATCAATCACTTCCGAAGAGGTGAAACAAGCACATAGAGGCACGAAGAACCCTCAGCTTGTGGATATAATTGTTATTAGGGATCCTAATACTAGAGAGACCAATATATACCTGGGCGTACTTCAAAGCCGCATTCAGGACGTACCATCGGCGAAGGAGTCTCTCCCAAGCAGCTACAAGCATCTTGCTCGACAGAGTTGGTCTTCCAACCTGTCGGCGTTGAACGAGGTACCTGCGACTAACATGCTTGCCGTCCCGGTGCCAGTCTACTCGTTTGGGGTGGTTCAATGGATGAAGAACGAGCTTACGGCCTTTGATATCTCCCCACGTTAGATCATGCATATGCATAAAAGTTTGCATATCAATTCATCAGTTCCGCGATTATACATTTCACGCCGTCAAGGCGGACGCGGACTTCTGAATCGCCAGTGTCTTCATAACCGAATTGTTCTAAGTATAGCTTACATAGTTGCAAATGACAGAGATCTGTTTTGTCTGGCTGAACTGAATGACGAACTTCGTTGATATTTTTCCGAAGAATCCGACCTCTCGAATATCAATTGTAGTGCGTATGAGGCAGCGAGAGCTTCGGCAGATGCAAACCGCAAAATAAAAAGAACGGTTGATCATAAGAACAAAAGACAAAAAAGAACGATTTTCTAAAGATTTTTTTCTGAAAACAGGTCTTATTACTTATTGGCAAATGTACTACCGTTCGAATAATACATATTACAAGAAGTTACAGTAATTTTTTAATATAAAAATATCCATAAATAAGCAAGTTATAGTTAATCTGCCAGTTTGAGCGCGCCTAGGGCGCGCACCTGTTGGGTCTCGCCCTTCGCGCTCTCATCTGCCGATTCCCGGCCTACCTCTAGGCATCGAACCAAAAAATCTTTTTTTTTTCACTTTGAAAAATGGCTGGCTAAAGAACTTTACATTCATTTGAGGACACTTGAAGAGTATACCAAAGCCCAATCCAATCTGCCAATTCTTTCGAAATTTATCGCGCTGACAGACCAAAAATCTACATGCAGACCCACATACGTACATGCATACATACATACATACAGACACGTTTAAAAAAAAAACCTGCTTTTTGAGTTCAAGAAGTCTCAAAACGTGGACATTTGACAAAAACTGAGGGGGTCCAATTTTGCACAAATCGTGTATTTGGTTGCTTTTTACCATCATCTGAAATTGTGGCAAGCTTGACTTAGTTTATTGTCTCTTTAGTTTATCCATTCTCGGAAAAGAGGTTGCACCCGAAATAAAACTGTAAGCTCTGCGCGTAGCTCGAAGGTCAGCGCCGAGCAGGTAGAATGGAACCTTTTCCCACGACTTTATATGTAATTGGATCAGGAATTTGTTTTCACTTTTATGACTATTATTTTCTTAAAAGTTCAGTTCAAGTTGACTCTTTGTGGTGAGAGGTTCCATTTTGCGAGCGTGAACAAGTCTCATGTTGGATTGTGTGTGCCTGCCATTGTGTGGATTAGTGTATGATAATAACGAGTCTCATGTTGGAT
>CAKNWT010255848.1:0-14363 GCA_932066315.1 Andricus coriarius | reverse complement strand
AAAAAAAAACACCCTGTAGAAACTAGAATTTTTGCAAGTCTAGGTTTCTGCAAAAACATTTTAATTCTTGTCGGAATATTAGAAATTTCAGAAATGATCAAAATTATGCAGAAGGGGTAAATATTCCAGCATGAGATACTGGATACATTTAAGTTTTAAAAAGATGAAGCTGAATACCGCAAGGCGGGTTTATTTGATTTGAACTCGTTTAAAATAAATAATTTAAAAAATAAACTTAAATTATGAATATTCTGGCGCTGGCCTGGTTTCCAGTCTTGGCGCTGACCAGATGGTCTGGTCGGAGCCTGGCCAAAAGTGTAACTTTTTTGTTGCTAGCCACAGGCTAGACCGTATGGTCAGTCGCTAGTTATTGGCTGGTCAGCCACTAGTTAATGGCTGGTTAGCCACTAGTCGGAGGCTTGACAGCCGCTCGCTGGACTCCATTTATTTTTTAATGACTTGGAAAAAAATCATTTTTCACTATAAGTGTATTTAGCTGAACAGCACCAAACCTGGACCAGACTGTGAAGGTGATGAAAAAAAGTCTTATTTTGATAGCCTCAATTTCTTATTTTCTATCATTTTAGACACCTTGTAAATTTTCGGAGTATTTTTAAAGACAATTCGCTGATCGAACTTAAAACTTTTCTTTATTCTGGGATAGCTGATCAGCACCAAACCAGACCTTCCAGACCAAACTTACATTTTGTATTATTTTCGGATATCTGAGAAACGCTAGTCCGGCATCAGATCAGATCTTCCAGACTAGACATTCTATAGTTATCTGAATAAATTCAGAACGGGACCAGACCTGACACCAGACTAATACTATATATACTATACTCGGACTAATATTAATACTAAATTATTACATGTTCAAATTTTAAAAGTTCAGAACTTAAATATTAAGCAATTTCTGACACGATCAAAAAGAAAAAATGTCAAATTTTTAGCATTCAAATGAAGAAAATTAAATATTCTGGCAAACCGAAAATGCTCAAATCAAACGAGTTGTTTGGGATCACAGAACAAAATTTGTGGGCCTAGGATCCGAAAAAAGTAAAAATATAATAATTTTGAAATCGGATAATAATGTGTTTAAATTCACAAAAATTGTACTGGTTCCAAAAATTATGGCGATTTTTTTCAACGTGCAATTTTTGCTACTGAATGGTCATAAAGGAAGTAGTTTGAAAAACATGTTGTTTAATTAAATTTGTTTTAAATGCACAAACAAAATATTTGTTTGCATTGAGGTAAATGCACACTTCTTTGAAAAATTTTTTCGTAATTTTGTTCTTTGGGATGTTTTCGAAATTTTTAAACGCTTTAAGCACCGCGACAAAAAATGTTCCATCATTTTTTAACCCATAGGAACATTATTTAATTTGAAAGCATCTTAATTGTAAAATTCAAAAACAGAACATCAGATATTAATTGATTTAATCATTCTTTTTTACTTTTCTGGAATAACAACCCAAAATTTTTTTCGCCTGGACCCACGCGATTCGATTCATTTTAGCATTTTCACTCCTTCCATTATAAATGTGTCACTCACAATTAAAATCCTAAAACCAGGTGTGCAAAATCAAACAATCTTAGTTTTATCAACGTTTAAAAGTTAACGTCTTCATTACATTTTTTATTCCTTCACGCTGAAATCCTTTAAAGTTTAATAATTATGGATTAAAAACATTTCAAAATAAATATTTTTCAATTTAATTCTTGACATTGTACATTTTAAAATCCAAATATCAAAAAGTTTAGCATCTCAAACTGCACCTTTTATACTTTAAATAATTTTATTACATTTTTTCGGAATTTGTTTGAAAACAATCTTTACGGTGAAGAATTTTCCTAAATTCATCATTTAAAAACTTATCAATTAAAGCTAATAAAATTCAACAATTTAAAGTTGCCAATACTTGCGATTATAAATACTTGAATTAGAATCTTCAACTAATAACAACTGGTCGATTCCTTACGTTTTCTTTAAACATAATTAAAATTTTTTTTTAATAACTTGCTGACTGTAACTTTCTTCATCATCACACTAATTAAGCCATTAAAAAAATAAACTTAATATACATTCGTTTTGATAGAGTAATCATTATAATGATTGGCCACCTCAGACATTTTCCAAGTTTGGAAATTTGTAAAGACCACTATGACCGTCAAAATTCTATGAAAGCCAGATGGATTGTAAATTTATTAAACATTCAAATGACCATAAAAAGTTAAGCGTTAAAAGTAGTAGATAATTTATATTTGAAGAATTTAACGATTTAATTATTTGGCCTCTGAAATGTGGTGAAATATAGTAATTGTCAAATATAGTCTGAAAGCATAATGATTGGCTTCTAAATCGCACAATGATAGCCGAGCGCCAAAAATGTTATTTTTACATTTCCGCTCATTATTCGTAATGTAAAGTAACAAAAAATTAATTACATGGTTTTTCACATGTTTAAACAATAACTGTTAATGATTTTTGCAAAGATTTTAGTAATTTCCTTTTCAGATAGTGTGACCAGTCATTAGGTTTTCACTTCATTCACGGTGACAATGATTGGCCACCTCTTTATTGTTTAATGGACATAATTTTATAATGGTTAGAACACTACTCTCATGCATAAACAATTCAGCATCACCGGTATCGATTACCTTGTTGTATTAAAATAAAACTGAATTCAAGACATATTTCCTGAATATGAATCCACATTCTAAAAGGAAGATTCCTAATTCATTCCACAGTAGTATCAGGAACTAAAAAATTGAATTCTCGGACATAAGCTTCACTAGAGTTGCCTTGAAGATGCCGCCTGAGGCCGGCCCTGACCGTTTGGTGTTTGGCGTACCGATACTACCTTCATAAAATCTTGTTTTTCGTTGGCCTGGGAGGAGGTAGCGGCGCCTGGGGGCCCTCCCATGAGGAGGAGTGACCTTAGTTAGCTTTGCTCTTGGGAATGAGCGGCAAATATCTTTCGCGGGTGCGGGTGCTTGGCCCGAAGGGGTGAGAGGAGTCAAGAGTACGCCGAATCTTACCTTGAAGTTAAAAACTACCGCAGATGCTCTTGTCGCCGGTACCACCGCGGTGCGGCGAGCCACTTGGGTCTTCTTCGGAAGACGCTGCAGCAGAACGATCACACAGCGTGAGTCCTAACGACCTTCGAGCTAGGTGGAACACCTAGCGGCGATCTACATCGTCTAACTACTCTAACTTTAACGACCTTGGTCCAGTGAGAAAAGCCCAAAGCGTTACCCATCGATTTTCTCAGGAAGCCTCTTCCTCTTCTTTAACCACCTGAGAAAATCCAGAAGCGATTTCTAAATGATACGGAGAACTAACCTTTGTGTATATTGCGGTTTCTTTATTGGCTATTAAAATTTCGATTGACTTTTAATATCTCCAGTTCCTCTGCCTTCAGTCAGGTTCTCATCATTGTGGAATTCGTGAGAACTTAATCGTCTTGATGGGACATCCAGAAGTATGTAGGTCGTAATATAACTATAAATGTGAAAGTTCTGGATCTACAAATCTACAATCATCCTATAAAGAGGCACTAGTCAAGAAACATCATCAATTTCATCAAGATTTTCAATATTATCCACAAGCGATGAATAATCCTAAAACAGTATCTATGTTACAAACCCAAATCATCAATTCCACCACGATTCTTTAAATCATAAAAAATTTTCCGATTGAATCAAAAGATCCGCAAACTGAATTTTTTAAATCAGTCTTCTCATGTCATCCAGCATCCCAATAGAATGAAATCTTGCAGATTCCTACACTTAATTGCCTGTCATCAGACTGTTGGTATAGAAGTCGTTACTGGACAGTGGATACCATCTTCGAGTAGTCACACGCCGTCTATCAAACCTCCTGTTTCTCCTCCTAGGGTTGATACCCCAAAGACGCTTGTGCAACGAGAAACGATACGACCAAACTCGGGTAGAGTACTCGAGGTGGGAGCGAGGCCATGGAGAAGATATGGAGGCAAGCATACCCTGAGGGCGCGAGCCAAGGCATACCACCCCACACCCTCTTCCCCCTTCATCCACCCCCACATCCTCATTCTTCCCTATTCCTCTCTCTCTTCCTCTCTCTTGATTCATGATTTTCTCTCCTTCTTGCCATAGCCTCAACGTCTGTGTACTCGGTACGGTTACACATCCATAGATCCGTTGCGAGTACATACAGTCCAGGCATGCATTGTATTTATGTGTATCCGTAGGAGGCTGCGGCGTCAGTCGAGTCCCGGTACCGGATAATGGGGGGTCAGAGGTCACCGCGCCGCCAACGCTAGAGAGGAGGGAATATATACGTTATATCGAGAGGGTGGAGGACCTCTATATAGGAGCGCAACGGAGGGCTGGTGCGATATGCTTCGAAACCGTGGGAACGCGCGTGGACCCACGCGCCTAACTAACCCCCTTCCTTGCGAAACTCTGGGACCCGTTCTTCACCTTCCTATATAGTCCCATACCGCCGGTGCAGCCCTCCTCCTCCCTCACCCTCTGCCGCCGATTTCGTCGTCCACCTCCGACTTTGCAGTTTCAACCCTTTCATTACCCGCGTTTCTCCGTCTGTCTGCGCGCCTCGGCATTTTTCGGCTACGCGTATTATACCCGAGAGCACGGGGAGTCCCAGCCGTTTAAGGCCCCAAAACGCTCCGCGGCGACCGCCTCGAACAATGTTTTCTTCTCAATGTTTCGCTCTGTGATGTGGGAGGGAAGACTTCCCAGGCGGAAATTTAGGATTGATGTGTTTTGATAGGGATGAGTTAAATTAAGAGACTTCCATATGCAGATACATTTGGACTAGTGCCATTGCATGTAAATCCGAAAGTATTGATACATGACATTCCAAACTATTAATTGGGAATAGATTCCGGAATCATTGGGGCTATAGTAGGGAAATAAGGCAATTGAATGTCAGTCCCAATGATTCCAAGTGAATCTAATTCAATCGTTATGAGTTCTTATTTAAAATCTCAATCTGCTGTTATCCGACTGAATCCCAAAACCGTTGGGAATAACAACTCAAATGATCCGGAATATATCGAATGAGGAATAAAGATTCAATCAAATACAGATGAAATCAAAATAGTTGGAATGGAGTAAATCGCAAACCCGTTCCTGAATCACTTTAGACTTACTCAGAAGAAAACTTAATTGATTTCGATTGAATCCGTCGGAATCGGGTTTTATTTAATTTATGTTAATTTCTAACAAATCTAAACTAATACAAAATGTATACACTATTTTGAATGTCATTCCCAAGTTTGAGGAAAGAGTTCAATGGAATCGGATTCAACCGGAGTAATCCGGAACTAAATGAATATATCTGAATTTTATTTGAATCGGCAAGTATTACCAACCAAATGATTAATCAGGAGTAGATTACAGAATCATTTCGGCTAAAGTAGGGAAAAGAAAGACAATTAAATCCAACGGGTCATCAACTTCATTTCACACGGACCACACGGTTTCTAATGAATCCTAATAGATTCCAATATGTAAATTCATCGAGGTAGAATGCAATTTTTAATGATCTAAATAAATCTAATTCAGCCGGCAAAGACTCCACCTGAATCCCCAAAAATTCCGGATGACATTTCAAATACATCCATTGGAATTGGGACCATTCCGTCTGAATGTGATCCGGAATCAATCACTCTCCACGGGATTTTAGAAACATTGCGAATTTATGTGAAGACTTTTCTAACCCTTGCACTCCAGAATTCCTAACAAATTTCTGTTACAGTTTTTCCGCAAAATTATGAAGATGTCATTTTGATCTAATCAGAGGTTAAATTAAAAAATAATTATGTTTTCTGTTTCTTGATATAAATATTTGGCATGTTCGGATTGCTTGAAGCTTTTATGAGTTTCGTTGCCCATAGTCTTAATGCAACAGGAAACAAATCTCTGACGTGAAAGACGAAGCGATCCCCCGCAGCTAGCGAGCGCGTGCCTCCAGGGCATGAGGAATTTCAAGGTGGGGGTATCTTAAGGTGAGTTTACACGAGGAGCAGTGAACACGTCCGAGAATACCAAGGATTCGTCTTTAATACCTGAAAAGCTTATGTGGTTCTTATAGCTAAATTACAAGATCTACACCTGATAAACATAATCAGCCAAATAACTGCACCTCTCTGAAAAGCTAGAATTTTTATAGGAATTCCTATAACTATTTTTAGTACTTATATAGATTAATAATATCTTATATATCCCAAACAACTGATCCTAAATCTTAACTTCTAATACAATCTCAAGAGCAATCATCTATAATTATTGCATCACCCTAACTCTGATCTTCACAACATAACTCTATGACCTTCCCAAAGAGCAATAGTAACCAACAAACCCCTTCATCAATTTCATTAAGCTTCCTAATAGCATCCACAAATCATAATCCCCGTTTCTAGACTGAGTTATATGATCCATAACTGAAAGTTTCAAAATAACTGAGACCACAAAACCCTTTTGAATGTACTGCCCACTCCTCAGCTCGGAAACAAAATCGTTACCCGCATCTACGAGTATATACTTATGTGATGTCAAACTGGTGCGGGTCGCTGATGATTCAAATAAATAGAAAAAAGTAGCGCTTCTCGTAATTGACTATGAAAGACACGCGCTCTGAGGCAATTGCCGTTGCCGTCGATGATTGGACCCACTCCTTCGACTCACGCCACTTCGAAATTGATTATTGCTCGCCCGTAATGATCCATTACGAGTTTGAGCGCGCCCAAAGCATAACGGCAGGCAAACTGACAATCACTGTCTCGAAGAACGTGAATTATGAGCCGGTAATCTATGGGTACTGAGGGCAATAGGACACATTTATCCTCCACTCAAAATCGTAAACATCACTAGTCCCATGGAAATCTGTTCGACTGTTCCCAATAGAATGAGCAATGAGCAAATCTATATATTCGTTTATGATAAAAAGGGAGTCGGGTAATGAAGTACTTAATGTTAGAAAAGCTAAAGATGAAGGATTAGAAGAGCTGAAAAGAACCTCATTAAAATTCTTCAAAAATCTTTAAAGCCTTTGAAATATCTTCCAACCCTTTACAATCAATAATGTTTAGATTGAATGTATCATTGCCTCCGGTTACTAATTTTCCATGACAGTTATGTTTCCTTCACCTTGAACTCGGATTAACAATCGGAAGAAACCAGCTTCTACACAAAAAGGCAATATTACCCAGCCCAATCCACTGAAACGAGTATAACCCAATCATCAAGAACCACTGCAATTACAAATAAATCACAGCGCTCTCAATTTAATGGGTTCTGGATTGTCTCGGGTAGTCAGCCGATCAACAGGGTACTCTCGGAACTCAAAGTAGCGATTTTATATCCGTGAATCTAATAATTTCGAAGTAAAGTCGTCATTTGCCCAGACAGCGCCTCCAATTAGTTCATTACGCCGCACTGGTGCTCTTTTCATGGCAAGTTCCACAACTTGGAAGTAAAGGTGGTAGCCACAGGCAAGAAAAATTCCTTCATCATGCTCAAGTCGTCTCTGCGAGTCTCAAGGTGCGTAAGAAGCGTCTCTTTTATGTCCTCGCCATCGCGAGAAGGAAAATAAATCGAATCAAAGGAATGGTGATGGGGAGTGAAGATGGCGAGCGAAGAATGATGATAGGAGAGAAGATCGGACGCTCCAATTAAGTAGAGTTCCCACGGGACGGCACGAGTCGGCCAATAGAGGCTCCTCCTGCTGCGAGACTCGAAGGCTTGTCGCTTTTTCCACCAGGTGGCAGCAGCTGTTGGGATGTCCTCTGTTGGGCGGGAGAGATCCATCCAGCATTCAGCTTCATCCTCATGCGATTTGCTTTGGAACCGGACCTGTGAGTCTGTGACACGGGCGACATCGGGTCGCCTGTTCGGCCGCTCGTGGGAAACAACCTGGGATGAAGGCACTCGGTCGGTAATGATTGTCTCTACCGACCGCCGGAATCCATTTGGGAAGAGGAGAAATGGACTTCCGTGACACGGGCAATTCCCAACTCCCACAGGCACTGACCAATTTGGTGCAATGATACCGGGGGCAAAAAATTCGACGTGTTATGTCTGAGGAAGGATAGAGGAGGAGAAGGCGGGAGGACTTTAGACTACTTCTTTCATTTGAGTTTCAGTATTATTTTTTTCAGGCTGGCCGCAGGTTAAGAGAATACCTCGAAATCATGGAAAAGTCGGGGTTTTTTTTTGGTTAGGGAATATCAGAGAAAAATCAATTCAAAAATTTAAATTAGTCAAATTCTCTGTTTCGGTTATGTTTTTCATTGAAAATGCAAACTAAGAAAAAATACAGGGACATTTTTTGAAGATTTAAATCTTTTATAAACGTATACGTACAATGTCAAACACTTGAAGGGTCCCGGGGCATAAGAGCGTAAGTGCCAAATTTCGGAAATGCGTTTTATTGGCTTAAACCCATAAACTAATTGTTTTGAATAACACATGTCTCTGTAGATAAGATTCTGGTCCATCTGTTCGATTTAGAAGTGGGTCAAAATCCATTTTTTGTAATTAACAAAAAAGTGATTACTTCTTTTCGCCTCTTCTTTTTACGTTTTAATAGAGCTAAGTAATATTTCGAAAGTAATTTCTTGTTTTTCTTTTAATTATATGCATTAAAGTCAGACAGTTTTCTGAGTCTCTAGAAAAATTCGGATTTTAGCATTCGCGCCCTTATGCCACTGTACCATTCACTTATAACAAATTTATTAGAATTATAAGAACCAAAATCGAATTATTTTCTTTCACTCGTATTTTTTTTTATTTCACTTCATTAATGGAAGTGTCTAAACCTTATACCCAAAAAATCTGGCTATTTACACCGAAATTTCGGTACAAATAGCCCCTTTTCCAGCTCTATTTGTACTGAAAAAATCCGGCTACTTGTGCCAAAATTGCTGTGGCAACGGCCTTAATTCTTAAATAAAGCTTATTTACAAAAAAAAACAAGAATCTAAAGTAATTAAAAATATTAAATATTAATCAAAAGTAATATTGAGGCAAATCTTAATTTTAATGAGTCTGCCATTACACGAAAATCATATACAATCAATAATACCCAAATATATTTAAAATCCTTAATTATGTCTATTATTAGATTAAAATCCATTCAAAGATGTTGGCATATGTGTGAGTATGTGTAATACATTTAAGTAGTTTATGAAAGCTACTGATGAAAACATTTGAATAAGATGAACAAAATTTTATCGCACATCTAATCACTTCTAAAATTTTGTAGAAGTGTCAGAATAACAACAAAAAATTGTATACATCAGTCTGTAAGAGATTAAATATTAAAAATTTAATTAAAATTTTAGTTAATGGATGATTGTACTTAAAATCTTATTTAATAGAAATTTAATTTGGAGACAGCGTGGCTGAGATAAGGTTCTTGAGTCAGCTTTTTAATTCGTTCCAATACCTCTCCTCTGCGGTAGAAATGTATTTTCATAATAAAATAATTTACAATAAATTACGTTAAAGCACAAATTTCAAACAGTATGTTTTTTTGTTGAAAATGCAAGTATTGCTTCGAATTGTAGTAAAATCTTATAGTTTCTAGTACAATTATTTTTCTAATTTTCAGACAATTTTACAATAATTACAAATTTTTAGAAAAAGTTAAAATTTTCGCATTTTTTACTTTATTGTATGTATATTTATTGCTTTAAAGAATACAAGATTCTGTAGCAAGGGAAGGCCACTATTACAAAATCAATCAAATTAAGATAAATATCAAAATGAAAGAAAAGTTATAATATCGTATGTTCAACAGGTTGTTAGGTCAGACTGGTCGAGTTCGGGCAGTGTACTATTCGAATAGAGAGAAAGCTCTAATTTTTAAACATGTACTTATAAAGTTGTGTATTGAGCGAAGCATTCCAGGGTTTATATTTGACATTAAGAAGTGAAGATTGTTCCCGGTTATCATACCAATGTTACGCAAGTAATGATTTCTAATAGGTGAGTAGACTAGACATTTGGCGAGGATGTGTAAAAGATCTTCATTTTCTCTTAGATTACATAACTGGCAAATCTGTTGTGGATCGATTACAGTTGTTCCAGCTTTAGAGGTCAACTTAATGATGAACCTGGAGGAAGTTCTTAATTGAGCGAAAATGCGCTTCTAAAGGAAAGGAGCTTTTGAATAGGAGATATTGCTGGGGTAGCACATCATTGTGTAAAATGTTACTGTATAAATAATTAAAGTTACTGTTTTCCAATCTTGACCGCTCCCGCGAATGGAAAAAATCACGGTATCTATCAGCTATAGTATCGATTTGAGTTATAAGATTAGGACCATTGAGATCCATGAGATTGTGTCTTATGCCCGCTCCCTCCAAACATCTAATAAGTTGACCTAGCCAGTTATATTTAACATTTTTTCTCTTTGCGGTTTTGGCTTTATTGTCATTTATTATATTTTATTGTGAAAATATATTTCTTCCAAAATGGTGTGTAACATTTTTGTCAATCAAATCCACCACCAAAGTGGTAGCTTTTTTAGATTTTTCTATACTTGACGGCGCTTCATTTATATTTTCGCATCAATCTTTTCATATGAGTATTAAAATGTGATCTGTAATTCGGGGACATTCATATAAATTACCAAAAAGAACTTTTAGGTTGTTATAACTAATTCATTTGGAAGATGGGGTATTTGGTTGATTGAACAAATAAAAATGTGTTGGGTCAATCCAATATTTTGTTGTTTCAACCAAAGGAGGAGGGTCATCAAGGCCGGTTTTCGGACCAACCACCGATTAGTCTTGAAGTATTTTATTTTATTTATTCATAATCCCCTATAAGGATTTTTCCTGGAAGTGATTTGATTCCAAGAAATAGGAATTTTTAAGTTCGTATTTTACATAGGTTTTTGTTTTTTCGGTCAAATCATGCTGGGGTTCACATAGTTAATATTTCTCGCGCAAGATCGTACTTTCCCAAAAACTTATGCCGCAGAGTCATAATTTTCTTCTTATTTTTCTTATTTTCTTCTTATTTTTACACTTTATTTGATCTATTAGATGTATCTTAGATGTCTGTTAGGTCTGTTAGATGACTGTTAGATGTCTGTTAGATGAATAAAGTAAAACATTTCGAGACTAATCTGTGGTTGGCCCAAAATCCAGCCTTATTGGCCCTCCTCCTTTTCATGTATATCCAAGAAAACAGTTCTTTTAGTTCAAGAAAATTTGTTTCTGAGAACGTAACGCAATTCCCCACAAATGTGGAACATCGAGGCACCCACCTTACGTAACGTTTTTTCTAACTTTTCCTATAGTTTTTTACCAATGTTTAAGTCTATGCTAGATCGCCCACCCCCATGTGTTTCGTAATTTATGGAGGCTCCTGAGGTCAGCTTACTTAAAAAAATTATAAACATCTCAATATCCCTTATTCATCATTTTTTTATGAAATCAAAGTAGAAACTAGAAACTTTGGTTTTTCTGTATATTATGTTTTCAATGGAAGGGAATAGTGAAGTATATATTTTCCAAACAGTTGATGAGCCAGTCTGTGACCATTGTCCAATGCCCGCATGTGAGCCAATATGTGCCAATCTGCAAGAGTTTGATTTATTTTTGGAAAAAATCTGTGTGGCGCCAACTGGCTCCTGATTTAACCGTGAATTAACCACATTTAAGGTAGAGGACGACGATGGCTCTTCTTTCCCGCGTCCTTAGATTTGAGTTTAAACTATACTACTAACTAATAGCAGCCTAGAGTGTGTCTACAATGTGAACAGAGCTCGCAGACGTTTACCTAATTGCTGGGCACAAAAAACCGCGCACCGCCCTAACCACAGGCTATGGGCCCGCGGCCCTTAACTTTACTTCGTAGGTATGTACCTACTGCCCAACCTATACCAAGAAAACGCAGTTATTTAGTGCCACAGACCTTGTGTGTTTACGCCTCGCCGATTCGCCACCTTGAGAACCTTGCCTTGCCTTGGAAGTGTGATCGATCGGAACCAAGCTCTGGAATAACATACGTCTATACGCGTCGCGTCTCCTGACCTGGGATGATTAAAATTTTAGAAGGGACACGGGATCAGGTAGGAATGATTTGATTCAATCTGAAAGGGGATCATGTCAAATTTGGACGAATTTTGTCTTGAGGAAGAACCAGAGGATCGGATAGACGTTATTGATCTTGATGATAAGAGCGGAAATGTCCATCAGTGAATTTAAAATGCTGGGAAACTTCTTGGAGACAAATCAGCTAAATAAAAGGAATTTCGATTTCAGGAAACTTACAGTGAGAGAAAAGAATAACTTAATCAAAGAATGTTGCTTTAAATGAAAATAAAATTATCTTGCATCCCTTGAAGATCCAAATGATTATGATGCACGACTGTATGTACCAAAATCAGAACACAAAAATGCTTACAGGTCAAAATCATATTTCCAACTACTAGCAGGCCCAACTACTGGGGTATATAAAATATGCTGCTGCGACTTTATTTGTTAGCCTAACGCTTTTGCTTCGCAGTGTTGCTATACCCACATTGTAATTTAAACAAACTTAATAGTAACACATACTACACAAACACAAGTAGTCGGGCCTATTACCTATTTTTTCAGAGTTCCAGGGACCAACATGTTTCAGAATTTTAAAAAACTGGTTTCAATTTAGATTTTTATGCAAGATACGCTGATAATTTTGTACTTTGTGCACATATAAAGTTGATACTCTCTTAAATACATTTAACAGTATATATTCAAGATTGTACAATTGATTTTTGAAACTGAAATTGAAGGGAGATTAAATTTTCTAGATATTTTGGAAAGAACACTTAGTTTTCTTTCTAATCATTCTATTTAAAACAAAGTAGGAGACATAAGGAATTTGATTGATAGAGCTCTTAAACTGTCGCATACAGTTTTTCATGAAAAAATATTGAATTCTTTTAACAAGTTCTTTTCCTCAACCATTAGCCGTTTGATTTAATTGAAAAACATGTGTAACCCAGAATTAATCATATTTAAAAAAATATTTTTTCGGAACAAAAATAATATTGAGGTTCATAATAGATTTAATACGGTAGTTTTATCTTACTTGAAAAAATTTTGAAGACTTTGACTGCAATGTTAAGGAAATTAAGTTTACACACGATAATATGGAGTTTTGTTCTAAAGTAATATGATTATAAAATTGGGAAAAGATAGATATGAGAAAGATACAAGGTGTGATTTACAAAATTTGAATATGTATAGATTATGACGCAGTTTATATTATAGGGCAAACACGTAGGCCACTTAGATCATTAATTGAGATGATGTTAAGATCCTTTATCGCAAGAGAAATAAAAAAAAAGATAATTCAGGAAGATGTTATTATAAAGAGAGAGCTAGGGTAACACAACTATTAATTTAAAAAAGAATCTTTCGAGATATAACAATGTTTCGGATGGGGTTGTCAATTGAAAAAATTGATTCTGATAGTAGTATAGCATAGCAGTAGTAGAATAATAGTGGTAGTAGTAAAACACTGAAAAAAAACTAGGTAGTAGGCCAACCACTTGGGTTTGCAAAATAATCTTCTGCTACTTTATTGGTTAACACAACTATTTTGCTTATTCGTGTTACTAAAATAGGTTTGTTGAAATTACAATGTGGGTAGTGACAGTAGTTGAGCCTACTACATATTTTTCAATGTAGTATAAAAAAGACGGAGAAAGATTGAAGAAAGAGTAAAAGGTTGGTTTTGATTGACTCTTTCCCTTTTCTCCCTCTTTTTTATTTTGATATAAATAAGTCACATACTTGTCTCTAATGAGCCGGGAAGGAAGGAGCTAGTTGGGAATCTAACTTTAATTTGTGAGCGTTTTGTGCTCTAATTTTGGTACATTAAATGGTTCAGATATCTATGCTATGTTTAAATATTGCTTAAAGGCTGTTTTAACCCAAGAACAACAACGTGAACTTTCAGAACACTACTAAAAACGTGGAGTGGGATCCAACCCAACTCAATATTTCCTGTTATTTGTGATGAATTTAAAAATCTGAAGGGTGAAAGATGGTTGGTCGTCCATTTCAGAGTAATAAATCATCGTTTTTCAATGAAATTTTTTTTTACAAATAATGCTTGGTAACAAATAATACTAGAAACAAATCTCTTTATGAACGAACAATATCAAATACAAAACTTTTCTAGGAAAAAGCTGTTCAAAATCAAAATCAAATAGGTATAAAAAAACTTTCCTTCTGTGGGGAAAACATTTTTATGAACAAAGTAGATATCATGTTTCTCAATCATTCTGAAAGATCATCAGCATTTAGGCAGCCAAAGCAAATTACTTGTTTATGCTCACCACATAA